>JAPYZJ010003418.1:0-17428 GCA_030522765.1 Ophioninae sp. B BG-2022a | reverse complement strand
AAATGAGTGGAAAAATAAAATTTCGAGTCGCTGAGGCAAACGATAATGCTGGTGATGCTTATGAGCGCGAGCCAAAGAGCGAGCGAGAGGAAGAGGGAGGGTGACCGTGGTGATGGAAAGGACCATAGTGGCCCGCCACCCGCAATAGAAACGTCATAATGGTCGGTGAAGTAAAAGAAAAAAAAACCAGCATAAAAAAATAATAATAAAAGTAGAAAAAAAAAAGAAAAAAAAAACAAACCCACACCGACGAAACGTCGAGGCCTCGTGCGGTCGAAACAATACGAGCAACGTCGACGAGACCATTGTACTCATTGCAGGGTTCGTCGTCTACGGATCGTTTGATGCTGGACGTTTCTCTCTCTCTCTCTCTTTCTCTCTCTTGCTGTCCGTATCGAAAAGCCGGCAGTCCCATTAGACCAGACTCTTCCGCTTCCCCCCTCCCCCTCACTCGGCCTCCTTCCACCTCTCTCAGTGTATTACAGAATCCGCTATTTCCCTGGCGTATATTTTCCATAAATCTCGGTCAGTGCACTTTCAGCAACGGACACTTTGGTGAACGCGAGGATGCGAAAGAGAGAGAGAGAGAGAGAGCCTTTCTCGGACAAATTGGAAGCTTTGGTCCGAGCTCGCACACGTACACCGACGTCTAGGACAAACGTTAAATTGTCGTTTTATCAGACTGATTTCAAAGACAAAAATAACGTATACGTTGTACAAGCGACGTTACGCAAAAACGATCTTGTCTACCGAGCAAACGAGAATGAGGAAAATTCAACGAAATTGTGCTTGTCAGTTGCACGGTAGTCCATTAAGAATTTTTTTCGTTTTTTTTTTTAATTACTCGAAATAATCCCTCTTTCTTCATCCGGTTGACAAATATTTCCTTCTCGTTGTTATTCGAATTTAATAAATATTCGTGCGTCTTTAAAATCTTTTTTTTGCAAACCCCGCCCCCCCCCCTGGTGTGATGACGCTGTCAACGGTTTCGAGGCACCTTCGTGCGATGCGCTTCGAAAATATTCAATTGCATTGTTCGAGAGACAAAAGATGTTGGGACCCCGAGAGAATCCCGTTGGACGCTTGTGCCCTCCTCCGCAGGGAGTTCTATAAGATGATTTTAAAGATTGCCTAATGGCTAATGGATCCTTCGCTCACGCCAGTTTCGTTCACGACTTGAACAACGAAAAAAAGAAGTAGAAAAACAAACGTTTTCGTCCGTACAATTTCGTGCTCGTACTTATAAAAAAATGGATCGAATTTGTTTAAATAATTATTGTAAGAATATTAATGGTCGAACAAAAAATGCAACTACCATAATAATAATTATAACAATAAGAATCGTTACGATTATACATATATTTATTATTTAAAATAATAATAAATAATAATATAATATAATGTAATAATAAAAAAGAACATCCCACTTGATCCAAGAATAAAAGATCCACAAAATCGCCATTGTAGGGAGTCGTTGACGCGAGTCTTGATCCGGAAGTTACAATTGAAGAATAAGAGACGAAAATTAATATTTAAGCGAGAAAGTTTAATTTTTAGTATTACTGCGACAGAAATTCAAAGGGGAGGAGTTCAGTAGGGGTATTTGTTGCAATAAAAAAAACATGTGTCCATGCAAGGGGCCTTTCAGCATGCACGCGTACACGTTTCTATTTATTTCGAGTACCGAAGCGAATGAGGTTTTCTGAAATTCGTAACGCTCCTGGGGGACTCGACGTTGGAACATGCAGCTTCACGCTATTCCTATATAACTCTCGATGCGACCCAATGTTGGAGACATTGTTCGCGGTTTCGTGAGTTTTTCACAGCGGACAGTGTGAATCATCCCCTACTCGAGAATCATCCCTCTCTCATCCTCCGTGCGGTCTTCGAGCAAATAGAGCGAGTTTCGAGTACCCCAGGAACCATTGGCGTAGCCACCCATTTTTTTAATGCACCGCAGGCTAATAGTGCCTTTACGTTAAAACTCGTTTTCGCGGTGATTTTTTAAAACGATTTTTTATATCGTCACGATTTATTAGTTTATTTTAACGTCAATGGAAAATGTTGAAAATTTAACAAAGAAAACAATAAACCAATTTTTGATTGTTTGTAATCTCTACTGTTAGAAAATACTCAATTTACTTTATGTTTTTTCGGTATTTTTATTTCTCTATTATTAAATATCGATTTTTTTCGACGAAACAATTTTTTCCATCTGTTTCAATTTTTTCCAATATGGAACTTTTAAAATACCTCAAAAACAATCAACCAATTTTTGATTGTTATTTGTGTGCTCGTAAACTTTCAGCAGATACTCAATTCATTTTTTATTTCTCCTCTATTTGTTTGCCTCAATTTTCAAATTTCTATTTATTTCTGCACATCGACGAAACAATTTTTCCAATCTCTTTCACAGTAGAAAAAAATGTCACTCTTTATTTTTTGTAATCGATAAATCTTGTAATATTGAATCAACGAAACAAAAAGCAACTTTTCAGACAAATTGTCATCTCAAGGAGAAATTATTAAAAAATATTATTATATTATTACTATTATCATATTATTACTATATATAACTATTCTTATATTAATGTATTATTATAATAATGTTATGATACATTATAATTATTATATTATTACTATTATAAAATTGGTGTAAAATTTATCGATTTTTTTCAAATTTCACTGTTCAAGATCGGCTACGTCAATGCGAGGGGTTGCGAATGGAGAAAAGCAAATATACATCGAAAACCTTCGAAAGCCTTCGCACGTGTATTTCTCGACGTGCCGATGGTGCATTGACGTTTATCTCCTTTTCTTCGGCTCGGTTCTCTTTTCGGTTTCCTTGTGTTCACTACCCCCCCCCCCTCTGCCCTTCGAAAAATGGTCGCACCTGTCCGTTTGGCTTTTCGCCCCTTCCCCACCAAAGCCTTGAATATTCTTTCGTCGCACATCCTCGAGGCAATAAAGCTTGGAAGCGGACACCCCCCGACGTGTTCACTGTATATTTGTACGAGGAGGACCGCAAAGACGAAAGAGTGAAAAGTCCGAAAAGGCAGTTACGAGAGGATCTCATACGCGGCACGGCCAATGTATACCTCCACAACCGCGAGGGATTGTTTGCTTAGGATTTTGTCGAGAGATCTCGCGGCGCTACTTGGCTCACTTTTCGCTCAATCTTTGCGGGGGACGTGCCAGAAACGGCCCACTAAATACAACGAAATTCTCAGACTTTCGACAAATTGTCGTTCGTTTTTTATTTTTTCGACCCCCGCGACAGTTGAGCCATTTTCGGTCATTTTTTTAAGGTTTGGGCTTGTTTGGGTTTGTTTGGGTTTGTTTATTTTTATTTTTACAGTTTAATTATGTTTGTTAATGGATGTTCGTTTAGATGAGGATTAACATTTATATCAATTTTGCTATTTAATTTGCAGCTCGATTGTTTGGATTTGTTTATTTTTATTTGTACACTTGAATTTCTTTTATTAATGGGTGTTCGTTTACCTGAGAATAAAAATTTAATTAATTTAATAAAAATTTAATTAATTTTGCTATTTAATTTGTAGCTCGACTGTTTGGGTTTATTTGGGTTTGTTTATTTTTATTTGTACACTTGAATTATTTTTATTAATGGGTGTTCGTTCACCTGAGAATTAAAATTTAATTAATTTAATAAAAATTTAATTAATTTTGCTATTTAATTTGTAGCTCGATTGTATGGGTTTATTGAAATACTTGGGTGATTTTTAAATGCCACTTCCTTCAATTTCCGCCTCGACTCCGGGGTTCCTTTTTTTCCACCCTCCTCCCCCATCACCCAAACAAACCCAAACCAACCCAACGAATTTCCTTATCGACCCTATCCCTTATCAATAAATTCCCCTCGTTAAAAACGATCGTTTCTCGCTCCCCCCCACCCCTCCACGGCGCGTTTCGAATCCCACACGCTCTACACAATAAACCTTCCCGGTTTGACTCTTACCCCTGTGTATACAGCGGCAAATGGCCGAGTTTGTTTGAGGAAGATTTAAAGATGTTCCAACGGGGAAGAGAGTGGGGAAAAGAGCGCGCGATCGGGGGGGGGGGGCTGAGAAGAGAAGCTAAGGTTCGCGGAGACAAGGCGGAGGGAAGGGTGAGGGGAGGCCGAGTTGGAAGAAGGGAGAGCGTGACTCGACTTTATTAGAGGCCGGAGAGAAAAGACGAGAACGCGCGGGGGCTCTTCCGTACAAGAGGCCGAAGGAAAACCACAGCCGGAGATCCAGAAGCTGCGGAGGCAAACTTCTCCTCCCAGACCCCCATCGCCACTCGCAAATCTCATCCTCAATTTCGAGGAGGGGGTGATGACGATGACGATGATAATGATACATTTTATTATGCTTCAGTAAAAAAACTGTCGGGCAATCAGCGAAAAACAAAAATTAAAACAAATTGAAATGTTAAAAATCAACAAAACAATCGGTTAATAATTATACAACGAAAAGTAGAAAAAACGCAGAAAAACAAGAAAAAATGTAATATAAATTTTGAAAACCCAATCTGAATTAAACAAAACGGAATATAAACCAAAAAAGGCAGCATGAGTAAAAAAACACAACATAACCCAAAACACACAAAATAAAAAACGCAACATACGAAACAACGGTCGATGATATGTTTATCACGCACTGGTACAACTTTCTGGCAAAAAAAAACCAGCAAAAAAAAACTAACATAACATAGCACAGTAACAATAAAAATAATACAAATACGAGAGTACAAAAATATAACAATATGAAAATTATGAAAAATATTCAATCAAAAATACTGAATAATCTAATTTCATATATAAAAAGATAATGATAAATGAATAACATTAAACGAATAGTACCACTAATAATAAAATCCTATATCCATAACACCAATCATATAATCTTATATCGATAAAAGAAATGATAAATCAAATAATAATTACGATAATGATAATAATTTAATAATACGACAAGTATGAAAAACGAATTGAGAGAAACAAGGATCGAACCCAAACAAGGGGCAGGTGGGGTGAGGGGGGGCGTTTCTATCTCGATATATACGCCGAGAGCTCGTTTCCTCATCGCTGCCGACTAATTATGCCGAATCGTACCGATTTAATTGCAAAAGACACACCCATATACAGATGTAACGATCCGAGTACAAAAAAACGGGGGAACCCGGTTCGAACGCTTTTCTTTTTTTTTAATTTTTTTTTTTTTGCATACGTACGGACACGCGCGAAACCCCGATTCAAGGGAAATCTGCATACCGGTCGAGCGTAAGATGACGCGCTCGATTATAAATCACGCGAAGATTTATGCGGTGCAATAATTCTCGCAAAATGAATAATAATGAGTGGAGGGGGAGGGGAAGGGAAAGAGGAAGGGGGGAGTTTTGGTTGGTGGTCAATCTGGCTCGAGGACACTCCAGGCCTAGATCCAATCGAACCACCTTTTTTTTCTCACGGTTCCCTTCGATCGTTCCAATTAAGTGGAGGATCTTGACCGAGAGAGCCTGAGAGAGACACATGAAATTTTTGAGATTTTTTTGGAAATTTTCGGCGGAAAGTAGAATCGGCTTTAAAAAAAAAAAGAATTTGACTTGATTGTGATAATATTAAGGATAGTAAAATGCGAATTAGAACGATATAGTCGCATTAAAATAATTAAAATATTGATAATGAAGATGATAATGGTAACAATCGTAAAAAATAGTGAAAAGGTAAATGAAACTTGAAAATAAAATTAATTAAGAATTTTACAAAAATCAAACTGGGTTCTGAGACGTCAAGCTTAATAATAAAAAACTCGAAAAATAAAATAAGCATTAAGAATTGACTGAAGGAATCTCCCATTAAAGAGAGAGAGAGAAAAGAAGAATGCAGAAAAAAAAACAAAAAAAAAGAAGTTCATCTCCTTTAATCAACAAAGTGATAAATCACGTTTTAATAAATAAATAAAAAAAGCAAATAAGTTCGATCCGATTTTTCGTTCGAGTATTCGAATTTGAATCGATCGTTTGCACCCTACACGCGAATACACGTAGGTAAAGAAAAAAAAACAAAAACGAATAAGGGTCTGCGGACCGTGTGGGTAGGGTTTATACATATGTACACGTACAGGCAAGTCGCGAGTCGAATAAAGGATCCTGAAGATTGACAATTTGATAAATTTTTTCTCATCAATCAAGCGCTTTAACGCGCTGTTTTTTCGCTCCTTTTCCACCCCCCCCCCCTCCCCCCTCCCCCCCACTCCTTTTTCTTCCCGTATATTTTCGGGCTCGTATTAACGGAAATTATAATGGGTTCCCGAAGGGGCCCCGATGTAACACGCAGACACGAGGAGCCAACGATTCTGCATCGTACTCTCTCGTACATCGTGGATACCTCTCCTGGTATTATTCCAATAGGTCTCTTTCACGAAGCGTTACGTTAGGCGGACTAATGACCAACATGACTGTCCGTGGGTAGATACCGGTTCTCCGCAGCTCTGAACTCTCCTGCTCTCCTCCCCGGGCGAGAATCCCATCCTCGTACCCGAAGGAACCCGAGAGAATCGCCCGGGCAAAGTCTCGCGAGAAGGATCGCTGCATATCGAACCGATGCATTCTTACTCGTTGGAGGGAGTAGAGGGGTCGCTCTTCTCCCCCTTGCCCATCGAGAAAAAAAGCGAAATTTCGCAGGGGGCGCCACTTATTGGATATCTCAGAATCAGGATTTATCCTTGACGTTTTGACTCGTTTGGGTTGGGTCATTGAGAATTGTTTTTTTTAAATTCAGTTTTCGTTTTTTTTTTACAGAGACGTTTAGGTTAAAAACAGTTGAATAGAGGACTCGACTGATGATATGTTTGGGTTTGAGACTACTTTGAGTTTCTGAAAATTTGGGCTTTTATTATTGGTTTCGAATTGGAATAAAGAATTTTTTCATCACATTTATATCATAAATAAAGTAATAATAATAATTATTATTATTATTACCTATTATTATTAATTGACAAAAATCTTGTATTTCTTATTTCCACTTTTATTCCTATTTTCATATAAATATTGCTTATTTCTATTTAATATTATGATGTTTATACAAAATATAAATATAACAAAATAATCAATTTATATTTTACTGTCCATTTCTTTTTTCAAATTATTGTCTGTATATTTCCAAATTCGTTTGGGTTTCCATAGATTCGAATAAGCAAAAATCTGTCCTATCTCGAATTGGCCAACCCAAACAAAGCCAAAAATCCAAAGGAATTTCAACGAGGCTAGATTTTCGTCCACGATGCTTCGCATGACGGAGGGTGGAAAGAAAAGTAAAGAAAAGTCAAAGAAAAAAAAAAAAAAAGGCAATATCGTAGTATCAGTAAGCCGTCGGCGTAATCGAGACGGGGAGTTTGTTGGCTCGCGTTATAGGAGCAATAGAGCCCTATAGCTCTCCGCGAGGACCCGGACGCGGGACGCGCTGCCTTTTTCATGCAGGAAATGGAAAGTGCCTCCCGAGATCTCGTAATTCAAGAGAAGCACTCGTGCTTTTAAAAGCCCATTTCGCTCTGCCGCGACGAAAAGAAAACGACATTTCGGGTGACGGCGAATGGGATATTACGAACACACGTAACCCCCCCCCCCCTCTCATGCCCATCCTCGTCGGTTCCCGTGTCACGAATACACGAATTTATACCCCCGTGTGGGTGTGTACGGTTTATCAAAAGATCCGCGGTCGCCTACTATAATCGAGATACCTCGAGGTTTCCAGTGAAACGCGAGACGAGAAAGAAAGAGACCCGAGCTCTCGAAGATTCTTCTGATGTTTTACACTTTTTGTTTTTTTCTCTCTCTCTCTCTCTCTCTCTTTCTCTTTTTCTTATTTTTTCTTCTTTTTTCTTCTCCTTGTTGTCGAGCGTATGACGTCTATATTTTTAGACGCGGTAAGCGAAATTGGTAATAATTAATCCACAGAAGCTCGAATATCTTTGAACGCTCGAGGGGAGTTCCTTTGATCAGAAGAGCTTTCAATGATATTTATACGGCCGGGAGAGAGATTATGGTACGCGGGAAAAAAAATTGCTCCCGATTTGGCAACGATTTTAAACACGTGACAACATTTTTTGTCAAGTGAATGCATCGCTGTCAGAATACTGAAAAAAAATTAATGAGGATAATGATTTTTTAAATTTAATTAGTCTGTAAAATCTTTTTTTTTATTCTAAAAGTCGAAACTTCGAAAAGTCCTTTTTAAAGTCTCTGCAGATTTCGGAATGTTTTTAAAAAAATTTTTTATTTCGCAACAATGATTTTTTATTTTTATTAAAAGTGAGTTATTGTTTTGAGAAGTTTTATGAAAAGAAGAATTTTCAAAAAAGAAAAAGAAGAATTATGTTAGATAAGACTTGGAAACCGAAAAGCCTAATTCGACTAGCCTTCAAAATTTTCTAAAAATCCAAAATCTTGTATTGTTTTTATAAAAAACGTTTTCAAACCTTGACTATGAAGCTTCCTCTACAAGTTCAACTCCGATTTTAACATTCTGAATTTTACTCAATAGCCTGACTCCCAGCTGATCGCTGAACAAAAAAAAAAGAATCGCGCGATCTTCGGGCACCGATTTTTCCCACACTTCGAAATTTCTCGTCGAGAGAAAATCGCACGGACGTTTTCCGCGTTTCATCGTCCCCCTTTTTCCAACCTTTTTCCACGGCCCCTATATCTGTATATACGTATATACGGACTCGGAAGCGTTTTTCGCGCGAGCCTGTAAATTTCGCGCTGCGAAAAGTATCAGCGTGCGAGCGGCGCAATGAGCGCACCGTTAAGGGGCGAGAGAGTAAAAAAAGAGAAAAAGAGAGGGAGAGAGAGAAGAGAGAAGGCTTCGGAACGATCACGCGAAAGAGGTAAACGGCGGGCACTGATCGTTCTCGGCTTACCGAGAGCGAAGCCCGAAGCTCTCCTCGTCGTATCGGCGCTCCGACGGATCTCGCGTTTCCTCCTTTCGAGCCCAACAGCTAATATGGAAGAAAAAAAGGCTTCGCTTCGATTCGGACTCACGTTTTTTTTAACCCTCGTTTTATCTTGCGAGCAAATTTTAATCGAACGAAATAATCGATTAATCCTCTCGTACTTCTATTCTCCCTCTAAATCTATTTTTTTTAAAAGGAAAATAGAAAAAGAATTTAAAAAAATGAAAGATTTAAAAATCTTTTTTTTGTATTAAAATTTTGTTTGGGTTTGATTGGGTTTTGGAAATTAAAAAATCTTATTTTCCCATTATAGTTTTGTTTGGGTTTGTTTGGGCGGTTTGGTTTTTCGAAATAAAAAATCTTTTTTTCGTATTAAAACTTTACTTGAATTTAGCAAATTAAAACATCTTTTTGACGTCTTCAAATTTTTTAATATTTATTTACGTTATATACATAATACGTCATTTTCGTACAAATTACGAAATTCCAGCGGGAAAAATAGTTCGTCCTTTGGATATCTAGTTCGGCACATTTGACTGAAATTCAAATGAAATTGATCGATCATCGAAAATTATTTTTAAGCAATACGAATTTTTTGACCGCGCGATGGGGGTATTTGCCCCGACAAATTTCGGGACGGATGTCCATCGAGGGTTAATTATAAAGCGATCGGACAGTTTCGTCCGGGTCGTTCGATCGATAAGGCCGAAAAACTACTTCCATTCGTGCAAGAAGATCTAACATATTTTATAGCGACTCTATAAATAACTGATATTCGTTAAAGAGTCTAATTTTACTCATGAACAATCCGATCGTTTTTCACCTCGCGTCCCAATTTGGACAAAATTATTCAAGTTTACGTTCGTTTCAGTCGCCAACGCGTAAAATCGAGAATGGTTAAAAAGCTGAATAAACAATGCGAGATAACGAAAATAACATCGTGGACTTTACTGTTCGTGCTTGTCAAATATAAGATTAATTTCTATTTCGAAGACGATTATATCTTGTTACCAATTAAGGAACAATTTAATTTTCCCTATTGAGCTTTCCATGACGGTTTACTTTTTCAAACAAAAATATATGTATAAACGGTTAGTTTGGGTTAAAAGCTTAGTTTTTATTTATAAAGAACGAATTATTAAACTATTCCTTCCACGACGACATCTGATCTGCAAAGTTGATTTATTCGACGTTTTCTCTTCAAACCGAATCCTCTATACGAACCTGTTTCCAAAATCATTACCGAAGCGTCGTTCCCTAGTGAAAACCTAATCCGAAAGATGGGTGGAAAAAAACATTGACTCGAAAAAGAAGACAAAAAAAAAAAGAAAAAAAGAAACGAGGAGACGCGAAGGTAAGACAGCCATAAATAAGAAACTGGGTGGAGAAGGATCTCCCTCGTGCGAACCGTCGGCGTCCACTCGGTGTAATAGACGAGCCAAAGGCGGCGCACGGACCGAGAAGCCCGTGGGGTGAGCCGCCGCAGCGGTTCTGCATCGACAGCGCGCGATCTCGCGGAGGGGAATGCGAAAGTTTCGGAGTGGGGGAGGGTTCCCCTTTAGCGTCGAGTGCCCCCTCCGCCTCGTCGTTTCGTTCGAAGAAACTCTATCCGTTCCCCCACCACCGGGGAGCGAATACCCCCACTCTATAATAGAGATGACGATGCGGAGGAGTGGGGGAAGCCGCGGTAGTGGGGGAAGCCACGGGAGTGGGGGTACCGCGGACGCGCCACGATCAAGCGCGACACTCGACTCCGATCCGACAGACGCGTCCGCGACTCCGACCGAGAAACGTCCGCGTCGTTCGTTCCCGCGATTTCGTTCACGTGCTCGCGAACAACGCGAGTTTAAACACGCTAATAATACGGATTATTCGTAGTAGACGAGTTCGTACACTTTTTCAACGTTTCGCCGGAAAACCCAAAGTTTTATAATTGCAGGATTATTCGTGGATTACAAGTGTGTGCGTGCGTGTATCCAAGTGTGTGTGTCGAAGCCTCTTTTTTTTTTTTTTGGCTTTTCGTACGTGCGCGTTTATTAACCGAGTACCCGGAATATTCGTTCGAGCATTTTTTTTCCGGGGAAAGAAAAAATGCTGGATTTCCGAACTGGATATTTCTACTGAAATTGGATTTTCGTACCTGTTTGGTCGATCGAAGGAAATATACGTCGAATGAGGTGGCAGAATGCGGAACGCGGAAGCGTCCAATACTCTTCCAACCGGATATAAATCCTCGCTAGGAAATTCGGTGGTTATGGATAACGAGAAGAGTGGCTGACCTCATCAGCTGTGTCGATATTGCAAACGAGCAACGGTAATAGCCAAATGAGCGCCGCGGGTGCTCCTTCGCGGTGAGCGAAAAACGCTCCGCCGGCAGGCACTCGAAAATTGACCTCCAAAAAAAAAAAAAACAAGTTCACGGATTTCGATTGTCCAGGATATCAGAGTGAAGTGACGAGTATTCCGGTTGACCTATGACCCTTCCTTCTATTTTTTTTTCGTAGTCAAAGTGCTATACGAGTGTACCTCGGGAAAGTTTTTTTTCCATCGCTTCGTACGATCGTCCGCCCACGCGATGCTCGATCTCCTAGTGTGAATGTGGCCGTTTCGGCGTCGATTATCAAAAGAGTGGTGGACGATTATAAATAATAAAAAACGACGCGTCACGATCGTCGAGTGCGTCGAGTGGTGGTGGGCCAGTGGCGAAATATTTCGCGCCGGGAAGGGATATAATATAACAAGGGAAGCGCGCCACCGCGTGTGCACTTTCCCCGTTTATTTATTGTTACGATGGTTTCCCCGCCCTTCGTTACCCTCGTCTTCCTCGTCTGTCTACAAACGGTTCTACTGTCCACGGTTAGCAACGGCGCGAAAACCATCAGCATGTACTGGAACACGACCAATTCCATGTAAGTCCCGTATTTATTCATCGTCCTCCCCGGAGAAAAGTGTTTTTTCGCCGATAATCCAACTTCCGAAGCAAAGGGCCCGCGAAGGGCGATTCGAAAGCGTTCTTGTTTGGGTTTCTTTGGGTCACCGAAGAAACGTGGTTTTTGGTGAAAAATCGAATATTCGGATGAAAAGGGTGAAATTTTTCAATGCAAAGGGAAAATGGCCCTCGAAGGCCCTTTGAAGGCCGCTCCGAAATCGTTCTCGTTTAAGTATGCGGGTCACCTAAGAAACGTGTTTTTGGTGAAAAATCGAAAATTGGGAAGAAAAGTGTAAAGCTTTTCCGGTTGGAAGGGAAAATGGCCCTCGAAGGGCTATCGGAGAACGGATCGACCCGGAGACGAGATTGGTGACTTCGATGCCGGGCAAAGCGCGATCATCGCGATGCACGCCGCTGCTGCTTCGAAATCGCGATCACTCGAAGATCCACGGTTGGAACTCCGCTCCGACGGGAAAACTCGTGCGAATTGGGGAACCCGCGATGTTTCAAAAAGAGTCTCCGAGCCCGAGTCTCCACGGAGCTCCGGACGGCTTCCCGTCGGACAACGACGAGCTCCGACGCTTATATTTTTTACAAAGCCTTTATACCCTCCGTTTCTACTTTATGGATGAAAGTGATCGGTGGGAGTGAATCGAGTCAGCGAGGATAAAGGTTGAAACTCCGGAGTGAGAAATTTCAGTTTTCGTCTTTTTTTGGGGTAGACTGGATCAAACGATTTCTTTTTTGGCTTTGAGTGAACGTTTCGAACGTGAAACTCTCGCGGGTCCAAAACGGATTTAAAAAATCGTTAAAATTCGCGAAAAAGATTAATTTTCCCCAAAACTAAAAATATCACCAAAAACACGAAAAATTGAAACTCAACTTCCGAATTATTACCAGAAGGATAAATGGATCCAAAATTAGGAAGATTTTTTTTTGCTGAAAGCTCTCCCGTACGAAAACTCTTTGGGGTTGTTTGGGTTTGCGAGGAGAAATTGCCAGGCGTTGTATTTATTTCTAACGCGGAGACCACCGCGGACCGGGAATCGTGACCGATCGCTCGTTTTATGGCGCCGCCGCGCCGTTCTAGCTGGACGAAAAAAAAAAGAAGAAAAAACAATCCGTCCTTACATCTGCACACGAAGGTCCAGAGCCACGTGAACGTTCGTACTTTGTGTACTTTATACATATCGCGTCACGAGAAAATCCCGACGTGCGTTGACCGTTCGACGAATGCCCATTAACATTTTGTAGATTCTGCTCTTGCGTTGGCTTCGATGTAAATCGCTTCAATCTCTCTCTCTCTCTCTCTCTCTCTCCATCTCTCGCGCGCCTTTATAAAGACAGAATCCGTGACGTAAATACGAAATTTTCGAACACGAGCAATCGCGAATACCCGCACTTCGAGAAATGTAAGCGAAGAAAAAAAAACGCAAACCCGAGGTGTTTTGCGTTTTTCGTTCTTCTCTGTCTCTTCTTCGAATTCTGAGAACCAAAAGAAAAAAAGAAAGGTAAAAAATGGGAGATAATGATGATGATAGATTTTATTATGCCCCGGTAGAAAACTTTCGGACGATTTGGGATAAACAAAAATTTAAACAAAATAAAGATATTAAAATGTAACAAAATAATAATCTAAACAATAATAAAAAATAAGACAAACAAACGCGAACAAAAATACCAAAAAACTCGATATAAACAAAAAAAAAAAGCAAATTCATGTTCAGTCTTCCCACAGACTTGACTAACGATGGACAACGAATAGCTTGAAATGAACTTCAAAGTAAACTGAGTGAAAAAGACGAGAATCAAAGAGAAATAGAAATGGAGAACGAAAAATCGTGGAATACACATAAACCACTGGAGAAACATAAGTAGGTTAAGAGGAATAGAAACACGAAGAAAGATCAACAGTAAACCAGAAAAAAAAACAAAAACAGCATTCGGATGAAACAACTAGAGAAAGACTGAGAAAAGGAAAATAGTGAAATAGAAGACCGAGCAACTGACAGAAGAAGAACGAAAAAAGAAAATACACTTTCGTATTGACAGGTCGTTCATTATCACCACACTTCAGAAACAAAGCAGATTTACTCGATCTCTCATTCTCTTCTAATTTCACTTTTTTTTCTTCCCATTTTCATTTCCCTCTTTTCTCCTTTTTCTATTTTTCCTCCCTTTCTCTCCACTTTTATATCGCCTTCTCTCCTTCTCTCTTTTTTTCAACCTATTTTTTTTCCTTTTGTTTTTTTCTCTGCCCTTTTCTTTCTTCTCTTTCCTCCTTTCTGGGAATACAGAAAAGGAAATAGATATCGGTTGCTCCCTCACGCCGCGGCAAATTTTATAAATTCCGCGGGTAGTCACGGGTGTATACGTAGTTTTAGGTTTTTCGAATGCAAGACGTGTTCGTCTCGTATGTATGCTGTCTCAACCTGAAGAATCACCTTGCGGAATTCCGACTTTTTGTCTGTGCCCCCGACCCCTCGTCCCCTACTCTCCTCTCTCTCTCTCTTTGTCTCTTTCGCCCACTCATTATTTGTACGTTTTACTGTAAATTTATACGACACCCGGCGAGCAGAGGCCGTCTGACTTTGGACAAAGAAGGAATTGAAATTCCCAGCGTAAAAAGCCGATAATTCGACAATCGACGGAAGAGACAGCCCCCGAGTTCTCTCCCGTTGAATTAGCAATTGTAAAAGTCCTTTTTTTGCCCGGAATCTTCCTTAAACGATTCGAAAACAAGGATCTCGCGTTCTTCAACGTTGTCGAGGCCAGAACGTGTCGATTAGACAAAAAAAAAAAACGAAAAGGAAAATGTCTCGTCCCACCGTAGACGTCCAAACCTTCGTCTCATTTTACCATTATTCTTTCAATTATCTTTTTTTACCGTTTTTTTTTGCCTTTTTTTCACGATCGTAACGAATCGAAAGACGATGGGAGAATTCGACGTTGGCGAAAGTTATGGCTTCGATGGTATTGAGATTTTTCAGATTAAAGAGAGGCAACGTTTATTTTAAAAGTTTTAAATTACTTGGATCTGAAATTAAGGAATAATTTTGAAAACATCGAAAATCTTCAAACTTGATGATTTCACGATTTCCATTTTCTATAGAAAATGCTAATCATCGTTTGACACCCTACACTTGTGTAGTTCGAATTATTTCATGTTTAAAAAAATCATTAATATACAAAAAAATACAAAGAATATTATTTATTTTCTCTTTTTTTAAATAATATATATATATCGAACTCCCCCTCCCCTCTTGCGTTTCAGCCTCGAGTTCGCGTGTGAAAATCGATCTCGCGATTTCAAGTTCGCGAACACGCCAATTTAATGGTCCGCAGATCGGACCCTTAATTTTTATTTTATTTTTCCTTTTTTTTTCGATTTTTACCATTTTGTTTATTTTTTCGGTTTTCGGCATTTTTTTTTTTTGGGTTTCGAAGGTTTGCATTATCGAGGAAAGAACGATCGGAGATTCAGAAAAAAATAGAGGGAGATCGAAAGGTTTAAAAAAGGGAGAGGAGAAGAGGGGATGTTTAAGGGGGACTGAAAATACAAGAGGAAGGCACGACTACGGCACGTAGACATTTACGAGTACGCAGGCAGCATTTTAATACGTCCTTGAACCTCCGAACTTACCGGAGGCACTTACGTGTACGAGGGAAGACACGAGGCTCCGATATAAACGCGTGTGCACAGGTACAAACCAGAGGTATACGCAGTCGACTCGACCAGACGAATAAAACGAGAGAAAAACGTACGTACGAGATGCACGAGGTGTGCTCGATGGCCAACGAGCACAGGAGAAATTCTCTGCAAAGAGAGTTAAAGAAAAAAGAGAGAGAGAGAGAGAGAGGGAAAATGATTGATGTTTATTATGCCCCAGTGAACTCTCGAGCAAACACGATACGACAGATAACAGGGGAAATATCGTCTCGACGGAAATCAAAGAATAGAAAATCTGCTGCGAAACGACGAGGAAACGGAAATTGGGAAAAACGACTCGATGCGAAACGAAAATATGCAATTCTTGGTCCACGAGATGGATCCTGATTTGTTATAAGTGAAAGGAAGTTTCAATACGAAATAGTATATAACTAACAAATATGGAGATTTTTTATTAAAAGTAGAATATAGAAATGCACAATAAAAAAATAATAAAAAAAAAATATATGTATATATTATGAATTATTATGTTAATACTATTTCATATAGTATTTACCTATAGCATTATATATATATTAATATAATAATTCATGATATATATTATTATATTAATATATACACATATATCGTAACAAATAAATAATAAATACTTAACTATTATTTCCATAACAAATTTAATATTGATTAGTGAAGCGAAACTATCACTTTGAAAATCTGATAGACCCAGTCTTCGAACCTACTTTTCTCAGCACGAAAAAATTCTTCGTTCTCTTCATCTTCCAAACGTTCGTTTATCAACAAATAAAACATCAATTTATTCGTCGTCAAGCGTGCTCTCGAGTTTCCTTCGACAAAGCCAGGAGAACCGACGGATTCGAAGTTCACGCGGAACGGGAGGAGGAGCGGGAGAGGGGGGGGGGGGGGACGAGGGTTGCGCGCCCGAGTCCCGCGGGAACCGGAAATTGCAGGAACGTATCTCGTAACGGCGCGCCGGTGCCGCGAACTCACGCCCACACCGCACGCACGTGCACTTTCTCGCGCCCTCCGCTCGTTCTTATATACGTATATATACACTCGTACACGTTATAGCCAATTTTTAAATGATCATTATCATCCTCAAGGATTTTGTTTACCTTTTATTCCAATTGCCATTTCAATTGCGCGTATTAAAGTTGATTTACGTTCAACTTAAATTATGTATAACAATGACGAGTAAACGAGTTCATTTACGTAATAAAATTGCGTTTGATTAATTAATAATTATTTTTAAGTTACTTTAAATTAAATTAAATTTTTAGTTATTAAAACTTGAGCAAGAAAAAAAATTAAATCGATACAAAAAAAAAAAACAAAAAAATCCAAATTTCAAAGATTCGTCCTCGCATCTCTGAATTCCAAAAACCGAGAATCTTTAATGCTCATACGTCACAGTCGAAACGCCCGTTGGCTTCATGACCCGGAAGTCACTCACAAAGAATCGCCGCCGTTTTTTTTTTTCGTGTTCGCTCGAGAAACGAAAGAAGGAAAAAAATACAAAAAAAAACGAGGAAAAGAGAAAGAGAGAGAGAGAGAGAAAAAAGAAATCGCGTCGAGCTTGTCTCGTATCGTTAACCCGGAGGGAAATATCTCATCGCTAATTGAAAGAACGTGGTGGTTGAGGCCGTTAAGGAGGGACCTCTTTCCGGGACGCTCGAGAGACCTGCGCATGCGCACACATGCGGAAATTTGGAAAACGCCTAGGACCTTCTTCTTTTTTTTTTCTTGCGTTCCTCTTCGCTTCGAGTACTCTCGACGGCCTAAAAATGGAATTTCTTCCTCCCCCCTTAACCCCTCGCCAAGTGTCAGGGGCAAGGGGGGGGGGGGGGGGGG
>JAPYZJ010003417.1:0-16468 GCA_030522765.1 Ophioninae sp. B BG-2022a | reverse complement strand
ACGCACCTTAACTCTGCAATTATTGATCCCCTGTAAAAATGATAAGAACCAAACTTGTGGGAAATTGAATTTCCAACAACTTTGTATACCACCATTTTTATTCTAAAGTTGTAAATTAAAGAGTTATTTCAGAAAAAAACGAGAAACTGAACTTCAAATCAAGATGGCAGCGATTGCACAGTCAGGATTGTCCCGAAAATCGATATGTAGACTCCCAACCACCCTCCCCGACGTTTAAAAAAAAAATATTGCAGCCAGGAATTTTTTCTATTTCAATGTCTATCTCGACTGGACTAATCCTTACCGTCTTACACAAAGATTTTACACACGTACAAACACCAAGGCACCAAGGCGTACACCGACGTGAAAATCTCGTTCCCTCGGTCACGAGTGAGCTGGCAAGGATGGTGCAGCATCGCACCGAGCCGATGCTTCGGATCGTTATTCCTAAGATGGCCGCCATAGCACACGTGACCTCGTGCTTCGACCGACGCTTCGCCCCACTGCCGCAAGTTGGCGATGCGAGCGCGACGGAGAAAGCAAAAGGGAGAATAAGAGGGGGAAGAGAGAGAGAGAGATAGGGAGAGTGAGAGAAATTGTATATTAGCCGCGTACCCAACGGTCGCCAACTCGTCGAGACACGAGAGGACTCGCCCTGTGTTGATTATTATTGTATATACTGAAGCTTGGACGAAAACGTTTCTCGTGTCGGTCTGAGGTTGCGCCGAGCATCGCTGACCAGATGCAACGCTTGTATCTGTATAGATTATGAAAGGCAGTTGGGAAGACGTTTCGACTTCGAGGACGTCGACGTGTTACGCTCAACGGCCTGCCTAAGCCTGGATATAAATGACGGGATCTTTCTAGGATATTTTTAAATCGTCCGTTTTTTCAAGGTTTTTACATTTTCTTGATGACCGACGATATTACTGGAATTTTGAAAGTAATACAAAAATGTATTTTGTAAATTTTCGAACTTCGGTACTTTTATATTTAGTTCATTCGATATGATCATTTTCCAATTGATGTGGAATATTTTATGTTCTACGGAATTATTACTGGAATTATTACTTTTACTACGGAATTATTACTGGAATTTTGAAAGTAATACAAAAATGTATTTTGTAAATTTTCGAACTTCGGTACTTTTATACTTAGTTCATTCGATATATAATTTTCGAATCGATGTGAAATATTTTATGTTCTACGGATTTGACTCGATCGTGGACTCTGCTTTGTCGATGTCCACAACGCGATATAATAAGAGAAATTACGTTATCATATAATACCAAAATCACATCAGTACTGCAATTCGAAAAACGACCTTGAAGTTTGCACAGTTTTAATGCAACGAACATTTTCTCTTAATATTTTTTTGTCACATTTACATTCATGGCAAAATGTGTTTTTTCACTTTTGGATATAAATTTCTAAATGATTGGATTCAGCGTTATAGTGACTCGGAAAATGACCTTGAGATTTATCTTTTCACTGTTTCGACAAAACGAAAATTTCAGTATTTTCATTTCACATTTAGATTTATACGATAATGTTTTTTTTTCCTCTTTCGAATACAAATCTTCAAATGTTTCGATTCTAAATCTCGATTACAAAAATACAATTTTTGGTATTTACTCAGAAATTTGAAACCGAGTAATTCCAAAACGAAATTCGAGCAAAGGAAGAATAGCGTCGTTAGCATATCGTTCCAAACTTCAATATTAAAAAACAACTCATCGACGAGTAAGAGCAACATCGAATTGAAGCTCAGAATATACGAAAACAATACGGGTAAAAAAACATCTTTTTTTTTCGTCGTCATTTCTCTCCTCGTTCTTCAGCCAATAAAGAAACGAAGCTCGAAGATTAAAGATACGAGAAGACAATACGGATTTTTGTATCGGTATCATTAATTGATAGTGAGACGAGTGAAATGCAGGAAATCGTGTTAAATGCACCCGAAATTCCGAATCACGTCCTTGAACAGTTTCGAGTAACGATTATCGGATTACGTCATAGTCCCGGGAGGCTGTGAAGAGTCGAAAGTTGAAATACCCGAAGTTGACGGGTCCGAGAACACTTCCCTTGCCGCTCTTGTCCCCTCCGTCCATTTCCGTGTCTCGCTCGAAGCTCGTTCTCACTTTCGAGACTGGTCGTAGCCCGAGACGAGAATCGAGCGCGATTGTCGAGCCTCGTGAATACAACACGTTTCGTGACCTCACTCTGAAATCCGTGAGTGCTCGTGCATGTGTATGAATGTACATAATGTACCGTTGGTTCTCTAATTCCGCCTCTGGCATAGAGAAAGAGAGAGAAAGAGCGGGAGAGAGAGAGAGAGATAGAGAAAAAGAGACTCCGGGGGCAAACTGCGCCAGGGGTTCGTGCCAAGTTCGAGGAAAGGAAATTGTATGTGTTTTGCGCCACCGCGTGACCTCCACCACCCACATGCTTCTCAGATTCTTCCTATCGCTCTTTCTCGGACTTTTTTAAGCGTTTGCCTCGTCGTTCTTTTATAAATAAAATTTACAATGCGACTAACATTCCGCGTTGAACAAACATAAACTTGCAACGTTTAATAATAGCGAGCGATTTCGGGCGCCGAGTCCCGCGATTATAAATACTTTACCACGGACCGAGAGCGCGAATTTATTTCGGAAAAGTCCTCGCGTACGTTCGTCCCGCGTTTTTTACCCGAGATAATTCTCGTTCCGAAATTTTTGTTTCTCAGTAGCGCCGAAAAGAGCAATGATTTACAACGGCATAGTTGGGAATTTTGTGAAATTCGTTCGAGCTATTCGGTTACTGCTCTGTTTAATATTTCATCGTCGCTTTGGTAACTTTATTCTCGCTGTTGGGATTTAATCAGCTTTCGGAAACGCGTTTAATTTTTGCCTTTGTACGTTTGGAAAATTCATAACGCTAATTGCAAATTCATAATGTGGATTGAGGAACCAGAGCGGTTATATTATTTCCAAAGGTATGTGAAAGCACGTACTGTTTGGGTTTTGCTTTGAAATTTTAGGTATCGAATATTTTATTATTTTCGTATAAAATTCAATATATTAAATATGAATGAAGAAACATTATTATGAAATATTGAAAAATGCTTGAATAAATAAAATCATTTCATTGAATACTTCAAATACTCGAGACGACGTTTTTCGAGAATTATATTATGATTTTTAATTGCATTTCAAAAGTTCTCCTCTTTAATTAAATTATAGTACAATATTCGTATTAAATTATTGTACAACGAAACAATATTGTGAAGTATTCAAATACGCTCGTAAAAAGAAAATATTTTTCATTAAATTCATCAAGTACTCGAGAGATTATTTTTTCGTGAAAGAAATGATTATTTTTCAATCATATTATCGAAGTTTCCTCTTGCGCTGAATAGTAGTATAACATGATTAATTGAATTCCCATATTACGAAGCATAACAGTTTCTATTCCCGTTCGCGAATGAAAATTATTTCTCAACTCCGACGCTCGGTTGTTAATATTTGAAAAGCTTTATCTCGAAATTGTTTTACTCGTAAAAAGCTCTCTTGTTTATCAAGAGTTCTCCAATAGCATTGAAAAATCAGATGTTAAAGGACGATTATTATTTCGTCAGATTGCCTCGAAACGTTTCATAAAAATGCAGTTTTTCCGGCTTTCCACCATTTATAATACTGGAAATACAAAATCAAGCTTTTTCCAAATACTGTTTTTTTCATCATTTCACTAACGCTATATTTATTGAACAGCAAAGGGATAAACCGAATCGAAGAGTGAAAACGGAAAAGGATGTTCAATGTGCGTTAAGCGATGCGTGAAAATGAGTACTTCTTTTTCCCTGTACTTTCCGATCGATCGATCGATCCATGCCTACAGTTTTTTTTCTTTTCCCATTTATTTTCAATATAGGATTGAGGGGACGTACATTCGTACCGTATTCGTGTATATGTATATATGTGTGTGTGATTCTCCGCTATGGCTCTTGCTCCATCCCTCTTGCTCCCCAGCTGAGTAATTGTTGTCCTTTTCCAAGCATACTCGAGCCCCAGCAGTGTGGCACCAGCTTTGCTACATCGCGATCTCCCCCGTTCACGAGGGGCTGCGCGATTCATACGCGAAAGGGTACGTTTTCGCGTATACCGGGTGTCCCATTCAGAAACGATATGAAACTTCCCCTTCAATTTTCTCGTTCTCTCAACATTCGATACATGCAAAGTAAGAAAATACGAAAATACGACGGGATAAGTTTATTTAAAAAAAATAAACAATATTTTTAATTCCGAAGAATAACGTTGCCATCGAACATCGAAACTCATTGACGATCGTCGTCGAAAGTGCGATATGCAATACCTACATTTGGATTGACGACGAGATTTTCGTTTTTAAGATTACAATTAATTTTCGTGATAAGGTCATTAGTAATAATGTTCAAATTTTATGAATCATTGAGTTAGGATATTTAGTGTCCTAGTAATACGGTTTTTGTTGTATTGACGATAAAGTTAGGGAATTAATTAATCATTTAGGTCTCTTAGAATTTTAACGTTACTTAGACTGAATACGTAACCATTAAAACCGTAAAACTATTTACGAATTACTCGATAGGTTACTTAGAAATTACTCAATACTTAACGAGTCCGTTAGAAATCAATTATCACTGTACTCAGAATCTATATGTAACTCAGATATTACTTAGCACATTACTTAAGCTTTTATCACCTTACTTAGAAATTACTCAATATATAAATTGCATAAGAATTACTCAATACTTAGCTCCATAGATATTAATATATTTGGAGTTTACTCGATACGTTACTTAGAAATTACTTAATTCTTTACTTAGACTCGATCAACAATTTATATTTAATTAACACGCTACTTAGACCCAAAATGTTACTCAGATATGCCATAATATGTATTTTAAGTTCAACGGGTTACTTAGAAATTACTTAGACTCAATATTGTGCTCAAATTTGACCTACGTTTCCAAATTTTCGACAAACTTGTACGATTACTTTTAGACACGTTACGTAACGTTACGAAATGATTGTACAAAGATATTTTTTCGACAATAACGAAATTGTAATTGAAAATCCGATGGGTGAGGTCAAAAAGTAAATATTCGATTTTTTTTTTCGAACATCGGGTTGGCATCGGTGAACACCCGTTGTGCACGGTCGGTATATGCAAACACTCCGGGGTTGTGCGACGCCAATCGATACGGGACAAACAGGAGTCTCGCCATTTCCTACCTCACTCCATCACGACCCCTGGCGCGTTTCCGTATGCGCGCCCACGTTTCCAACTATGTGTTAGCACTTTCGGGTTAAAGCCGTATTCACGAACACACACGGTACCTCGACCATGCGTGTGTGCATGCATGAATGTTTTCAACGTTTCTCCAAGTCGATAGTCCACTTCGGAAGTCCACCAGGGATAAATGTCCTCGAGTGTTTGCACGAGGAGACGAAACCTCTTGTCATTTCCCCGTGAACGTGAAAACAAGAGAGTGCAAACGATTTCGACTAATCTTTGATAATGGTACTGTCAAGAAATCATCTTTATTATTCAATCACGTATAATCCCAGAAATTGTCATACTCTAGTCTGAAATTTCAAATCCCAAGGAATAATGTTAAATTTCTAATGTTAGAAAACGTCGAACATTATTTTTATTTCGGGAAATAATAAAACACTGCAAAATGATTTTTTAAACATTTTTTTGTTACTGTGTAAAAAAGAAATAGAAAGCCAGGTTTTGACTATCAAAATTGATCGAGAACTGAACGATTTACGAAGTAAATCTGGACACTTTGTTTTTATCATGGTTGCTTGAGAAGCATTTGCATTACGTAATTTTGGCTGCTGAATTTGAATCTGATATTTGACTTTTAAAAATAAAAAAAGTTTGTGCGATACTTTATATCATATTGACTTTTTTAGGTTAATTACTTTGAAATAAAGTGATTAGTGATAATAAGATTTGTTATCTCAATGACTTGGTCTTCAGGTATTATATATTCGTATTTTTAAAGACACTCGCGTGATAAACATTCAAAATTACTTTTCCATTAATAAGTGCCTTTAAATCAGAAATAAATACTCAATTACAAGCAATGTGATGCAATCAAATCCGTGTTATTATTAATTAGCTTTGGCAGAGACCGATCTGAATATTCGCTTTTCTAAAACGTTCATTTGAGAGCGACCTAGACACGATGTTTCTCTCGTCCATTCCAAAGCTTCTGAATGGACGTGAAGTTATCACGAGGGCGATGTATAATAGAATTGATATTTCAATGAGGAGAAATGCAGAGCTCGTTGGGAGCCAGGCGTTAAACGACGTTACATCGTATATACGATTCGTCGTTTAACCTCGAGAGTCCTCCGTCTCTGCCGAGTCCTTGAGCCGCCATACCGCAAATGCGGTCCATCCTCGGATGCTCAACGAAGTTGATGAAAAAGAAAGTGCTATATATCGCGATCGAATTCTCCGATCATCAGGTATCCCTCGCGTTCCTTCGTATCGTTTTTCCTTCCAAGGATTCGTCCGGTTTCTCCTTAAATTCCGGTTTTCAGTATCATTGGGTTTCTCGTGGGTTTACGTTTTTTTTTCGATTTTTTCGGGGTCGGTAGAAAACCCGAAATACGAATGACCAAAAGGCTCAAAATTCCGAATTTGAATATACCGAAATTACAAATTTCGCAAATGTTTGGATTTGTTTGGGTTTGTTTAAAATCAAACTAACGAACCCAAACAAACCCAAACAAATTTTGTAAACCTTGACGAAATTTGTAGTTTCGGACTATTAAAACTCGGAATTTTAATATACCAAAACTACAAATTTCGTAAATGTTTGAATTTGTTTGGGTTTGTTTAAAATCAAATATTTAAAATCAAACTAACGAACCCAAACAAACCCAAACAAATTTCGTAAACCTTGAAGAAATTTATAGTTTCAGACTATAAAAATTCAAAATTTTTGAGATTCTGGTCAATCGAAGTTCGAGTTTCCTACTCAGCCGCATTTCTTCCAGTGACCATTGGGGAGTTTCGAAAAATTTGGCACACGCTGACATTGCCACGTCTGACGAGACGAAAAGACGAGTGTCTCTCGGTACAATTGGAATTTTGACGTACGTGTGCACGGATAGGCGTTACCAATGGTGTAAATAGATCGAGAGGTAGATAAAGCGAGGAGAGAAAGAGGGAATGAGAGAAAGAGAGAGAGAGAGGACTGATGGTACGTATTTGAACAAGTCAGGCATCAGAACGCCGGGTATTTATACGCAATTAGCATAAATACATGTTGAGCAGTTACATAAATACTGTATGAGAGAAATAACGAACGCGAGAACGAGGCGAGTGATAAGTGTGTGGAGAGGGAAGGGCGAACGAAAAACGAGCAGAGAAAGAGAGAGAGGGGAAGAGGAACGCTCGGGAGAAGGAACGAGCCGTGCGGCTGCCGTTTGTCCGTTATGTATATTATACGTTCCCCATGTCGTGGCCTTGGCTCCTCTCGAGTAATGCGTGTACGTAAGCCTCGCAAAATTTCTCGAAATACGAACGATCGTGTTGCTCTCACGATCCCAGCCGGTCTTCAACTCCCTCTCGTATTACTAATTCCGTCACGTGCCCCTTATGTGTACGGAGACATTTGTATCGAGATAAAAGAGACCAACGAGATAAGAACTCCCCGAGAGATCTTCGTACCGTTTCATGTGTTACGTACGTTCGAGAAAAAACGCGGAATAAATCGATGAAGCTTCCAGCGTTGCGACATCAAGAAAATTCTCCCTTTTCTTTTTTTTTTATTGGCTCTATCATTTTTTATCGCAATTTTTAGGTTTCGATTTCTAATCATTTCTTTCTGATAATTCTGCTGAATTTCTTCGAAAATGGTTTCGAAATTTTTGCAATCTATGGCTGTCGAACTAACAGGATTTTCATTTCACTTTGGGGTTAGAAGATAGAAAAGGTAGAAAAAACGGATTTTTTACTTTTGAAGATTTGGTTATAAACGATTTTTGCAGTTATGATTATTATAATTATTATATCGATTTTTATATCCATAATTGCCAATCATTTTTCAAGTTTCCTTTATTTTACGTAATTAATAATTGTTGTTACCTTTATTTTTATTATTGCTTCGAGCAACGCGCGAAATAATTGCAAAGTGGTAGAATTTACATTCTCTAATAATTTTTTTCATATTAATATTTTACAATTTTAGTTTTGAATTTTTAATATGTATTCTCGTTTCTTGTGAATTTCGTAGACCAAAGGTGAAATAAAAAGTACGATAAGACGAAAAAATACATTTTTATAATTTTTGAAATAAAACTGAATAACAAGATCGTATTTTCGATGTTTCGAGATAATGCTTTTGAAACTGTTCGAAGTAATTATCGACAACTGTTACAGCAATAATAGAGAATTATTTTTAAATCGTTATTTTAATGCTTTTCAAATAGTTAATTCAATACTGATTAATTAAGATAAATATTTCACAATGAATATCTTCAAATATTGGGTACATTATTTAACAGTTAAAATTAGTTATTTCTTTAGTTCGAGATAGTTTAAGATGGCTTTAACGTTTGGGTTAAACGAAACCTAAAATAACTATGATCATTTTTCAAAAAGCTCTTCAATACAGATATGTGGTTAAGTACGAATGATTCACTGATTATGATCCGAGTAGCGTGGCACCTCGGAAAGTAAAAATGGTATTTCTCACGAGCATGATTCATGGATAATACTTGCAGTGACAATACGCGTTCGTTCGTGTGACACGAGGAAAAATTTCGTTGCACGACTCGCATATATCTCGGATTATGAAAATTGTTCCGTTCTCTACGTAAATACCGGCGACAACGAGAACGACGAGCACCACTACGTTCACGCAAATGTACGAAGATATAGGAGTGACTAACCTCTCGAGCCGAGTAATCGACTCGCCGAGCAAATGAAAAAGAGAGAGAGAGAGGGAGAAAAGAGCAAGCTCGTTGAATGGGGGAGAGGGTTCTATTAGTCATCCGGATAATAACCAGGTTGTAACCTGCGCGTGTGTAATGTGCCAAACGTTCGCACAGCCATTGAAAATCGTAATAAACGAGTGACTCTTTTCAGACTAGACTTTTAATTTTATTATTCCTCCTCGTTTGCCACGAATAAAGCACGAATAGCGAAAAAAACGAAACGAAGAAAAATAACGATTTTTCACAAACTCGACGATCTCTCTTTTTGCTCGAAAATAAAAAAAATTCAAGCTCCAATCGAATCTCATCGTTCTTTCGTCGTAGCTGTTATTTCCTCACGGATAATTCCCGTTGCTTTCTAATGCGAAGATTCATCCTTCAAAATCGTAATTATCTCGCTACGAAAACGTATCAAAATCTTCGTTGAGTTACGAGAAAAAAAAAGTATTTTTTTACACAATTGTCCTTTTGAGTTAAATCGTAAACTTTCGAGAATCCGAGTTTTCAGCGACTAACAAAAAATCATTCATCGACTGGTAAAACATCCAATCAGCTTTCCAAAATTTATCGAAAATTTCGACGATTTTGGAAATGGCCTAATTTACGCCTGATTTAATACCACGTGTGTGAAATACTTTAAAAATTCGTTATTACTGAGTAGTACTCGTACATCGTGATACACGAGTGTGAGATTTGTTCAACTAAACTTTTTCAAAGCCGAATCATTTTCAACGTAAAATAAAATCACGAGGCTCTGCATTTATGAATTCTAAAAAACGCGATGCTCGGATTTCGTCAATAAACTTGATGCTCTACGAGAAAACTGGATTCGAAAAGAGAGATTATACGAAATTTCTACGTCTCCTCGACAAAGATGAAATAAACGACCATAACCCAACTTTTTCGGGTTTTACGTTCGTCATTGACGAATCCTGAAAACACTGTTCGAATCAGCTGATCACGGATAGCCAAACGGCAATTCCCAAAAAAAATTCAAAAAAGTGTAACTCCCGAAAATTTAATGAAAATTGAGGGCCCACTATATAATTACTCAATCGATTCTATCTCGTTAAGTATAAATCCGTCCATTGATTTCCCAGCGGATTCCGAGCTTTCCCAAAAATCCCTTCGGAGTCAGCTCAGACTAAACGAAAGGTTGTTAAATTCGAAATCGTAGGAGATCTCACTATCGTCGGTACCGTGAAAGGGACAAGTCTCGGATCGGGTCAAGAAAAAGTTAATGAATATTTATTCGCCGTGTAATTCGTGTTGCGCAAGTGGAAAGAGACTCGGAGATGCAAGGCCGTGAAGGAGTGAGTAGGACAGTCGTAAAGCGACATGCCAGCGTTGCCGTTGGATTCAATCGTTGGCTCCTCCAGTGCGAGCTTAACCAACGAAAAAAAAAAACAACCGAAACAAAACAAAAAAAAACGAAAAAAAAAAAAGAAACAAAACACGACGCCGTATCCATTGCCGTATCGCGAGTTACGCTGCCTCCGGATCTCGTCACACATTAACCAAACGCGTGTATATTCGCGAGCTGTGTACTCTTCGTATACAATCCGTTGATGCATATTCTCAAGTATTTTCATGTACGTACAAAAAGGGGAGGGCGTGTATGCGAGGTCTACAGATGCGCCTGACGTCGAGTCGAGCCTTTCGTCCCTCCCGTGTATGCGCACACTTTTCAACCAACTCTTGCGATTCCGTGTACACACGTGTATTAATATACGCGTTTCTCTCGTACGGAGAGAAAGAGTCCTCGGCTGTTTATATATACGGACGTGCGTCGACCTCTCTCTCGCCCCTTCTCTCTTGCCGCAATCTCGTGTTCTTCCGCTGCCACACACTGTCGAGAATATACACGAGAGCATGTGCAGAAGCTCGGAGAGAGGGAAGGAGGTATCTAGAGAGAGATAGAGCGAGAGAGAAAGCGCAGAGCGGGGGGAAAGTGACAGTCGCCATCGACGGTAGCAGTGTGCGTGAACGTTGAGTATTCTTACATTTTCTTTTTTTTTGCCCATCGTTTTTTTTTTCCTTTTTATTTTCGTTTGGTTGCCACGAGTCGTGCTTGAGTTGGCCGAGCTCTGTGTCGGGTTCGGTCACGGAGAAGCTGACGAATGGATAGAGAATGAGAGAGAGAAAGAGAGAAAGAGATTGATTGATTGATTGATAGAATTTATTATGCCCTAGCGGACTTTCGGGCAAACGGATGTACATGAATAATTAAAAAAAATCAAATATAAAAAAATAAATAAAAATAAGAAAATAAGAATACCAATAGAATCTATAACTAAGAATCACAAGAATAACAACAAAATACATAAGAACAAACGAAGCTTAATGAACAGGCAAAAAGCAATAAAAGAATAATATGAATTATAAATAATAATAATAGTAATAGTAATAATCATAATAATAATGATAATAGTAAATAATAACAATAAATCGAAGCAACAATGATAATAAAAGAAAAATAATAAAAATAAAAATACTACCACTAATACTACTAAATACTAAAATACTACCACTAATAAATCAAGAAAGAGAGAGAGAGAAAGAGAGAAGCGCGAGTATCTTCAGAGGCCAAGAGATACGGAAAGAGTTGGCTGGTCACACGCGTAAGAGCGCGAGAGACCCAACGAGTCGAGGGCTCTTTTCCTCGTGTGCGTTTACACGTACAGTGGAGGGTGATAGCAGGATCCGTAGATCGAAAGGTGGTGGGAGTCGAGGGGGGGGGGAAGAGAAGCCGGTCATGGCGCGCATATACGAATGCCGGTTGTGTATATACGCGAGAAGCTACGACGCCGATGCTGCGGTTTACGGGGCTCTCGGGTGGAGGTGCCTCGTCCAGGACACGCCGGAACGGAAGACCAAGAGAGAAAGAGAGCGAGAAGAGGGGTCGCGCTACCGACCGTGCGTGTCTCTCGGAGGAACAAAGACGAGATAGAAAGAGAGAGGCCATCATCGACAAAGACCGAGGGAGCACCGAGCACTGGCTCTTGGAATGACTGGTTCAGAGAGGGGAGACGCGCACAGCGAAAGGGGCAAGAGGAGGAGGGGAGGGGGGAGGGGGGGGGGGGGGGGGGCAGAGGGGGCGAGAGAAGGCAAGCAGCCAACTCGCTCCTATCTCTGTCGAACGTACGCGTGGTGGGGGTCGTGTTCTCCCTCGGTGCGGCAGTAGAGTAGCGGCCTTCGACGCGGCTTGGTTACCAACGCGCTACGTGTCAAAACGCCGTTTTTTTCCACATTACTTCCCTTTTTTTAAAAATCCACTAGCCCCCCGTAAAAAACGGCCAAATGTTCTACGAAAGTTGGAAAAAATGTTCAACCGTGATAAACGCTGAAACGAGAAATTTTTTTCGAGGTATCGAAGAGGGTTTTAGAGATTGGGAGTTTAGATTTGTTTAATAAAACGTTTTGTTGAAAAAAGAGAACGGAAGTTAAGAGTCGATGATTCGCGAGCTCTGCTCAGAGTCGTTTATCGATCGTTGTTGGGGATTTTACTTCGTTAGGAGATTCAACCTCCAAGGTCTCTTGTCCTCGACGCGACTTTGCGTCCACATTCGTCAAAAGTGATAAAGTGGTTGAAAAATTGTTGGTTTCTTCATCGCTTCGATATATCCTGGAAAATTCGAGGTGATAAAAACCGTCCGAGTGATATTTTCGTCGCCGAATTCAGTGATACGTATATTTTTGTTTTTACCTATCGATTGAGCGAATCGACGAATTATAAGTGCACAATGGACGAGGAGACGGGTGTTGTTGGATGTGTGATCGTGCGAATATGACGAGTGTATAAACGCGGACACTACGTGGTACTCGCTAAAAAGAGATCGAGATCGTGTTCTCGTCGTAGCCGCGTGACCTCGCTCCCGTTATTTAAACACAATCGAGGATTAAATCAAGGATATACATCGCAACGCGTTAACACCGAGGGGGAAAAAAAAGGAGGATTATTTCTCTACGGCTAACGTGTTCAAAGTTTTGGTTCTTGTTTTTCATTTTTTTTTTTTTTTGTTTCTTTCATATTACGCAGACGTCGCGCCTATGCAGTGGGAACTACTGAGAGTGCACTTTAGTGGAGTTGCCAAGTGAGTTTTTTTTTTTTGGTTTTATTGCGATTCGAGAAAGAGGGAGATTAGATTTGGCGGAGCAACGATCGATCGTCGCGACGCCCTTGCGAGGAAAACGACCAGTGAAGAAGCGAGAAAGAGAAAGAAAAGGCTTCGGGAGAACGCGCAGTGGGTGGTGAAAGAGAGATTCTTCCGGTCTTCATTGTTCATTGTGTTCTTTCCGTTGCGCGGACAGGAGCGCTTCGTCGCTCTCTGGGTCTGGCCCCAACGAGCCCAAGGTCCGTTACTTCGCCGGAGATAAACGAGGATGGAATACGAGAGGGAGTGAGAAAGCGAGTGTAAACCGAGTGAAGTGCCGCAGTGATAGTCTTGGCTCTCGGTCAAACTAGCTTCAACGCCACCCCCCTCCCTTTCCCTCTTTTTTTTCCTCTTGAGTATATTTCCACGGGAAAGCGCGCGAACGTATTCGAATGCGCGAAATATACGGAAAGACGAAACAAAAAATTGAAATCTAAGCTCGAGTGCTCTCTCACGGGGGTCATTGGCCTTCGATGAGACAGTAGCGAAACCGGAGAGAAAGAAGGAGAAACGGTCGTAGCTGTGGGGAAACGGCGTTGGTAGAAAGGAGAGAAGGATCGAGAGAGAGAGAGAGAGAGAAAAATATATATAAGTGCGAGAGAAGAAAGTGTGCGCGTTGCACCGAAGAAACGAGTTCACGAGAAAAAGAGATAGAGGAAGAAAGAAAGAGAAGCGAAGAATCACCATTGTTCGTACGATATCGCAGGTAACGCGCGGGACAGTTTCGTGAACGTTCGTCGACTCTCGCTCCAAACCCCCCCACTCTGAGACGTCCCAAGCGTTTCTCTCTCTCCGATATTCGCGAAGCCGAATACGAGTTCGTTTCATGAAGCTGGTTCGGGGCTCGTTTTATAAAACGTAGACCGGAATTATATTCGCCGTTTTCGTATTATGCTCGTGCGATTATGATATCGGCGTTACGTAATTCACAATGACGGATAGAGGTTTTAGGAAAGTAACCGTGAGCGGTAATACGATAATAGAAGAATGCCACCGGTACTAGGAGGCGCTACGGCAATGGCGGTCCTTCCGGCAAGCCCGCAGACTGCCACGCAGGGCAATCCTCATACGCATTCACAGGTACAGAGCAGCCACCAGCCGCTACTGTCTACCAACGAAGCCGCCGGTGGTGGTGGCGGCGCTGCGATCGCCAGCGGTAACGTTGGCATTACCAGCATCGCTGCGTCCCTAGCTGGTGTCACCAACCAAACTCCTCCAACATCGTCCCAACAGAATCTTCTTCAACATCAACACCAACAACAACAACAGTTGCTCTATCAACCGTATAATTTGATGCCCGCCGATTCACCCTCACAACCGACCAGTGTCAATTCCGCTGGAGGCGCCACACGTCGAACTTATCCACACTCTCACAACAGACATCAGTACCAGTACGTCAATCAAAATGATTCGCAACAGACGGATGATTCGACCACCGCTCTGACGGTCGAGTAAGTCTCGCTCGTACCATCCACTTCCTAATTTTTTTATTTTTGACCCTTCGATTATCCACACTTTTTACGGAAGCACGCTGAAAACTTCGATTTCCTGGAACGTCGAGAGATTTTTTATGATTCTTGGGAGCGATAAGACCGCCGTTGAATTTTAGCTTGGTTTTAATTTACTGACTTTGACGAATTGGGACTCGTTTTGAATAAAGGACGCAATTTTTTGGTTATGGCGATCGAAGGATAGAGGAAAAGAAAACGTGCTTTTTTTGGAATCGCAATAACGAAATTATGGGGTGGGGTCGGATACAGGAACTCCGAATGACTAGAAGGCTCAACGAATTTGAAGATTCCGAGATTACAAATTTTGTAAATTTTTGGGTGTGTTTGGATTTGTTGAAAATCAAGGGTTTAAAATCTAACAAACCCAAACAAATTTCGTGAACCTCTTGCTACCTTCAGAAAATTTGTAGTTTAGGAATTTAAAAAATTTGGAATTTTGAGCTTTCCGGTTATTCGAAATTCGGGTTTCCTACCAACCCGAAATTATTAATACCCCACTTATCAGTACTCAATGTCACACTGCTGAATTAATCAACTTTGATAAACACGATTTTCAGCCTAAAATATTTTAAGTGTTTTTTTTTTTTTTCGGTCACGCCAAGCTCTGTGGGAAAAAATTTCCAAGTACACAGGTGTCGTAAAAGTATAGGTTACCTTTTCTTTACGATCAACCCCAAGGAAAAATCCATTCGGGTCTCGCATACCTGCGGACAGCTTTATAGTGCATTCGGCTCTAGGGGACCGCATTAAATCCCCTCTCTTTACACCGCAAACGGCTGAGTTTGTGTATAAGGATATTATTTTCAATATATGTAATGCCATTGCAGTGTGGAATGTAATTTACGCACACACGCATGCGTGAAGACCGTAAAATTTATGTACTGTTGCACAATGGTATTCTTTGTAATACTGTTAGCCTATGGTACATTCATAAGTGTCTTTAACGGATTTGCATGAGCTTGAGACTCGAAAAACAATTTTTAATTTTTTTTTCCGATTATGATGGCATTGGGATGACGAGGGTTAGAATTTTACACGCAATCTTTTCAGCCTTGAGTTTCTTCTTTTTGAGAAATATTATTCAACAATTATTAAAATATTGTAAATATTTTGATCATAGTTCAACAATATTGTTGAAGAATTGACAAAGCATTTACAATATATTTATAATTCATTAAAATATTTCTGAAAATTGTACAACAATATTGACGAATAATTATTAAAGTATTTACAATATTTTAATAATTGTTCAACAATATTTCTGACAATTTTTTAACAATACTATTGTTATTAAAGTACTTACAATATTCTGGACAATTACTCAAAAATATTGACGAAAAATTTCTAAAGTATTGACAATATTTTAATAATTGTTCAACAATATTTCTGACATTTTTTAACAATATTTCTGACATTTTTTAACAATATTGATGAATAATTATTAAAATATTAACAATATTTTGGACAATTATTCAACGAAATGTTTCTAATGTGTTATCGATGGATGAAATATTTCTATCGCGTACTATTGCTAATAATAATAATAATTATTGTTATTATTGTTGATAACAATTATTGATTATTCCAAATCCAATAATAATAATAATTATTGTTGTACCACCCCGTATACCCTTTCGGGTTTTTACGGCTTCCCACCTCGTTTTTCCTCTTGTTCCTTCACCACCTTGTTTTTCCTTCTATTTCCCCCACTTTGATTCCCCCTACTTCCCCCACCTTGTTTCCTCTTATTTCCCCCACCTTGATTCCTCCTACTTCCCCCACCTTGCTTCCTCCTGTCCCCCCTTGCGGCCGCAGCCGA
>JAPYZJ010003416.1:0-16477 GCA_030522765.1 Ophioninae sp. B BG-2022a | reverse complement strand
TTTTTTCGTGGCACCCAGCATTACAGTTTCTAGACCTGTATATAAGACCGTGGTACGGCGTACCTCCACCGTGGAGATACGGCGTACCTCCGGAGATACGGCGTACCGGTAACGCCATACCAATGGTACGCTTGGCTATCTGAGATGTTGCTATCTGGGTACCGTGTACGTAGCGTGCTACGTTACCGACACAGCATATTCCGCACCATCGGTGCATCTGCGATACGCGGTTAACCTGGGTTGTTTCTATCGCGCGTCCAACCATCACTCCATATCTCCAGATTTCCGCTAAACGGTCTCTTATCTCGCAGTTGGCGCGTGCACACACCGTTTTCACATGTTATTCGACTCGTAAAGTGAAAAACGCGCGATCCTAGCGAAAGAAGGTACAGTGAAAATCTTTAGATTTTTTAAACGCGGATAACCTAAATAGTGAGTTTACGTAGACGGGTCTCGCGAATTCCACTCATTCCAATGCCTTTTCTTTTTTTTGGGCTCGTCCAACAACCTGTAGTCGAGCCGTGATTGCGTATACGCGTGTGACGTTTTCGAGTTATTTTTATTCAGGAGTTCAAAACAGTTCGGTCGGATGTACGTAATATTCGATTAATTCGGGCTTTGGGCGCTTTTTCTTTTCGCCCTGAAAACTAGGTCGTTGCTGTCGTAACATACGACAAACACGTGAGAGGCAAACACGCACTTTGAACTATTATAGATATTATTCTTGTTATATTCATTTTAGAATGGGCGAGGCACCAAAGTACTATGGAAAAAGACGAAGCATCGTTCGTCGAATTGGATCATTTTTACCTCTTAAACCACCACCAAAGATTTATGTTAGGGTCACAGCATTGCACTCTATGACAAATTCCATGATAATCAATGAAACCAATGGGGACTCGGTCGATGCTAATGGAGCTGGACCAGGATGGTTAGTATAAGCGATTTCATTTTAACAAGCTTGCTTTTATCGTAATGAAGGATTTAGGATTTAGAAACACATCTACTATGAAATGTTCAAATTTTGTTGCTATTCCTGGTTATAAGGTGGCTTGAAAAAGAATTTTTCAGTCGCGTATATATTCGATTACAATTTTACATTACTTTGGAATCTATTTTTTCATGTACATTACTCTAGGTTAATGTAAATAAGCACATGCACTGATGTATATGCTTATCATGAGTTATACGAATATATAAAATAGCTTGTATTTTGTGTTCACAGCGGTTTATTGTCCGGCAGTAAACCAGACCTATTGGAGCCCATTAGTTTTGGGTCTGAAGTTAGATTACTGGCTTTAGAGCAGGAACTCCAAGAACTGAGAACCCAAGTGTCCATGATTGTAAAAAATTCCAGTCAAGTCGGAAGCCGTAAGTTTCAGCTCAAGCCTAATTTAAAGACATTGGTGTTCAACAAATTGAGTCATACCAGAGCAAACCTTCAGAAGAGACAAAGAATTTGGACAATGCTACACGGATTCAATATTTCCAGTTTATTAATCTTTCAGTGCTGTAGTACAGTGATTATAGGAACTTTAGCTTGCAATGTATTCGCAGAGTAATTTTAAAGTTCTTTAGAAAGTATAGACAATGTGGGAAGAAGCCAATAATGCCATTGTTTAATGACTTTGCTGTTCCTTACGATCGGTCAATTTTACTGGGGTAAAATTGTATTTTAAAAAAAATCTTTCAGAGTGAAGAAGCCAATCTCGTACCATTTGTGATCATGATATAATAATGAATGAAAGCCAGAAAAAGAGAACAGTCCCAAAATTTGTATGGCTAATGGAATAAAGGGATGGGAACAATGTATCGGATCATTTCCCAGATTCGTCGGTGTTATCCTTGTCGAACGGAAGTAGTAGCAGTTCACCAAAATTACCTCCGCCCCCTCCACCGCCTCCGCCACCTACAACACCTCACATCGCAAGGCGAGCCAGCCTCCAAGATCACAAGTTGGAGGAGCGCAAAAAACCACTGACCACTCAAAAATCCATGGGGGATATGCTCAAGGACATTGACAAGGTTAAGTTGCGACCGATCCAGAGGTGAGACATCTGCACGCCAAAGGCGAAACAATATCAGATTGGCCTTTCATTTCTTGCTAGCTATTACTGGATAGATCGTCGAACAAAAATGGGCGAATCGTAGATTTACAAGTCTAGGTCATGTCGTACCGTGTTAATTCAAATGTTTATAGCTACTAAATTATTTACTGAATAATTTTAAAATAATACATAAATTATTATTCTGTCAAGAACTTTCATTCATCAAATTTTTCAAGAATTTGTTAAATATCCAGTAATACTTTAAGGCAGGTCACCATTTACAAGCTCGAAAATCATGGGTTCCGTATATTTTTTTTTTCATGGAAAGAATACACATAGAAATCTGGATCTTTAAATGTTTTGTTACATATTTTAATTGTTTAAAAAAATACATACACTTTTTTTCATGCGAATTGCCCATTGTCTACATTAATGTTTAGAAGAAGATATCCAAAAAAATTGCAGTACACAGAAAAAATCACAAAGATTCTTGAAGGCAACCCCCATACGCCGTTAGTGAACCGGGATTTTTGAAATATGTGGAAAACTTCAGCAAATGGCAGCTTAATAAAGTTAACTTTGAGATTTTCATGAAATTTTTGCTATATTTGGAGGCCAGAGCAGGTTTTATTTTTAGAATTCAAAATAGTATTGAGGTTCACCAACAAACTGCTGATGCAACAACGATGTGTGACAAATTTCAGCGAAATTGGTGGAATAGTTTCGGCGTAATCACTCCAGCAGTTGGGAAAATCATAGTTTTAAAAAACCGTGCTCGAGGTCGCATAACTCTGTGTGTTCGGTACGAACGCTCTTGGCATCTTTTTGCGATAACACCAACAATTCGTGGAATTTCGCTGTCAAAATTGAACACAATATTCTCAAGAAATTGAACTATCAATTAATGGAAAAAAATTGATTTTTCCACATTTGTAAATGGTCTTCCTGCCTGAAGTTACCAAACACTCTCTGTCTACTTTGAACATTCATCGACCACACTTATTATTTCGACCAATCTCGTTTAATTCCAGATCACCCGGCGGTCGTCCGCTGAAGATAAAGCGCGAGAATAGTCCCTGTAACGACTTGCAAGAGATCCTACGGAAACGGTACATAGCAATGCGATCTCCGGATAGTAAAAATTCGTCGGCGAATTTCGACCTCGACGATTCGTTCTGAGGGAGCCGTACATCGCTCACGAACTCATGGAGGAACACGTTCTCAATATCGCAGAAAGACAAAACTTCGATCCGGCCAACAAACCGGATGGTGGAAAGACTTGCGGAGTTCATTATCATGAACAGTATCAATTTTGTAATCGCGATGTCACAAATGCCATTCGAGTTAACCACGAAAGTGGTTAGAGGGGAAATAACAAACGAGGGATGTACTTCCCGCGCCAAGAACGGGTCTTATCAACCCGTTCCGATCATATTAATTTCCAATTGCAAATTCGGAAGCCTCCTTCGTTGCGCAAATTCTGGGAGCGAGACTGGTGCCATACGGATGAAGAAGTTACGATATTTATTGTTTGTTTCTTCGATGCTAGTTTCAGGGAGTTTAGTCGAGCCAAATAATTTAACGTGCTAGTTCCTACCACTAGATTGTTTCGGTTAAACGAGTAATCTCTTTATCTCGAGAGTTTAAGCCCAAATTAGAGCCGGGTATCAATTTCGTTTGTAACTGATTGTCCGATTATCCTTTCAATATTGTATTAATAATTTGTCGATTGAGTGCATAAACGTTGACGGATTATTTGCGGAATATCCGAAAGTATTTAGGAAGTATTGGTAAAGGATTGACGTGCCGTTTATCAATTTCTGATTTTCTCGTAGAAACGAGAAATAACCGTTTGTGCTCTCAACGTCGAGAAATGGAAAGAAAATTGATCAAGATAATATTGAAAATCAAATAATGACTTACTTCGTAATAATTCAACGAGCCCGTCTCTGATCTGTGGAAACTGCAAGTGATAATGCATTCTAGCGTGCTAATTGACGGAAAACGACAAATCATTTATATGATCTCTCAATTTGCTCCTGACAATTACGGGAACGTGCGATTATTTCGATCCTCTTGTGTTGGATCGCTGGATATATTTTACATTTGTATATCACACCGCTGAAGAGATCGTCCGTTCACTACACTACGTCATTGCGTTTCTCTCCTTTCGTTTTATAGTCTTATTGCACACGCCATTAATTAAGAAATAACATTTTGTGATAACAATTTTAAGTTTGAATCGTCCACAATTCCGAAGTTTTAGGCTATAATTATCAACGACTCGAGGTTCACAACAACGCGGGGATACTTGTATAATGCCACGTGACGAAGATCGGTCACGTTTATTAGAGACTGAGCGCCGTCTCGAGTAAACAAAAAAAAGAAACGCGCGAAGAGAGAAATTGGAACTTACGACACGGTGTTTTATACGGGAAGCTTTTAAGAACAATCTTGGAAAATAAACGTTATTGTTACAACAACGTTATACAATCATCGTCTTGTATCAACGTGCATCGATGAGTAGACTCAATTTTCGTTGTTTCTTCTGCATATTATTTTAGCAATATTAGGTTATGTTAATTCGATCATTATAATCCTGATTGTTATGATCCTGTCATAATGGTAAAACGTTTGAACGAATCGCGGCACATTTGTATCAGGCAGGTTTAAAGAAAATGGCAAAAATATCGGCACGATTTTTTTAACTCAAGTCCAATTGTAAGTTCAAAGCTCGAACTTATGTCACAGTCCAGTTCAGTTGTAATTTGTGTAAAAATTATGTCCTTTATTGAAAGAAATGTCAAGCCTGTCAAAGCCAGTCTAAACATTTTCTAATGGATTAAGAAAGTTTAATTAGTCATGCATGGTTCAATATGAATAACAAATGTGTTGTGCAAATGAGATCATAAAAAGCATTGATGAGTGTTCCAAATGCATTTTAAAAGCTCGGATCTGAATTGCAACCCATTGCAATATTGTTATTATTTAACGCATATAATGATATATCGCACACATCGAAATGATTTATTTTCGAATGAGCTATTTTTTATATTTTTATACTATTTTGGAAATATACACACTTGGAAAATATTTTCTTACAGGAGGTCCTTATCCGTCGATATTATCCGACCGCGGATTGATGATGTTGTACTCGGTTGGCCGAGAGATGGCGTTGGTCCCAGCGTTACGCGAGGCAAATATTATTGTCTGACTTGCCGAATAGTTACCCCGTATCCGCGAGTACATTGCCCGCGTGTACGAGCTGGAAAATTTATTTCGCAAGTGTATTTGCGGTGTCGCGGGTATAAAACGTTAATTACGCCGATGCACATCCGATCGAAGTAGCAAATTTTGAAAATTATTAACAGAATTGTAAAACTCGCCGGGATCGTAAAAAAATGTGATTGGTATCGAACTAACAAAGGATTCATCGTCGAAAATTAATTATTCGAGTTCGATTGCAGGCTGGCTGGTAGAAACTTTTTTTTATTTCGTCGAATATTTCGGATCTCTCGACGCAATTAAGATATTTTTTTCGTAAAATCGCTATTTCGTAAACAAAATTCCCGCGATGTGCGCCATTTTTTCGTCATTTCCGCTTTTGCCCGAGAGATCGGTAAGCGTGTACTTCGTCACGAGCTCGCATTGCATTCATAACAGAGAATAAGCGAGAGAGACAGAGAGGGAGAGAGTGAGCGGGACAGCAGCAATCGAGTTTTCGCGAGCACGCGGCCATTGTCGCGTCCCCGCGTTCCGCGAATGGTACAATCCATTGTCTCGAATATGTTGTTCGTTGTTCTCACGTACCCGAGCGAATTCTAAAATGGATCGGGAAATCACGAGCGATTCGCTGTTTATTGGAATCCAACGAGAATGATCCTCGATATCTCCGCTCCCTATACTTTTGTTTACGGGCTGCAAGAAGAGCAGAAAAAAGACGACCACCATCGGCAACAAGTTGTTTACTATAAAGACCCCGACTATAAAGACCGCTCGTGTGAGATTGGGAACAACTCCATGTTGATTTACGCTCTTCGGACTACTAATTCCCCCACCACGAGACGATGTGAGGTTATGGTGAAAGTTTCAAAAATGCATTTCGGATAAAAGTAACTCGATCTCTTGCGAGGCTTCTTCTTTCATATGTTGGCGCACGTGCTTGTCGGTCGAGAATCGATTTTGGAAAGAAAGACGAACGGCCAACGTATTTCGTGACGTGCGGTGAACGAATTTGTTTGAAGAGGTCGCCGTGGGCATCTTTGGATACCTTCGTGTCTTCTTATTCGCGGCAACGATCGCGAGTGAGCGGGTGATGTTCGTTTCTTTTTTCGATTTTTCTCGTTCCGACAAAACGAAAATCGAGAATTCCACGGTGCTACGTTCCCTATTCCGGATCGTTTGACGTGAGATTTTGCCTGCTTTTTAATTTTCTTCGTCGTTTAACGCGCGTTCGATGCGCCGGATTTTCTAAAACGTAATACCGCCCAACGGTCGGTATATGAAACGTACGTATCATGGCGCAAAGATCGCATCTGACACGCGAAGAAAGAATCGTTACGCAAACATTTTTTCCCGCATACATAAAAAAAAACTTTTGGCTCTATGAAATTATTTATTCGCGTATATTTGAGTAAAACATAAAATAGATCAAATGAAACATTTTTTAAATCACTGGGTATTTCATTTTTGATAAAAATAATTCGCTGGCTACCGGCAACGAAGGATGTAATTAATCTTATGTTCACATAGATACTTCGCGTAATGCGATAAATCGCGAGCTATTCTTTTTTCGCGTTAAAACGTTTTTTACGCGCAGAATACGCGAAACAAATTGTAGACAACGCGTATCTTTGAAAACATTTCTTGGCGTGATTTTTCTTCCCATACGTCCTTGTTACGCGCAGCCGATTTAAAAGTTCTTTGTTTTCACCGTTGAAACGCAATGAAAATATATTCTTTTTTTTTCTCAATATAGAGGCATTAACAAACCAGAAAAGTGCTTTTTTTCTTGGAATGCTTTTTTTTTAAAGAACGTTCGATTTAACGAAAACGACCAAAATACATATTGTAATTAGACAGTGATTAGAAAGTGGTGGCGCTGCGAGTTAAGCAGCGTTGCGCATGGCCAATACTCGGAGCGGTGACCGCTCAAAACATCTTTCTTAAGGGGTTAAGCTGCTTCGAATAAAATTGAAAAAATCGTTCGCCGTAAACTCAAGTTGGAGAAGGAATTGCAAGTAAATTTATTAACATTGTCGAATAATCAAAAATAAAATCAGAAAGTTCATTTTTATTCATACGCGATAGCAAGACAAAAACTTTTTTATTTCGGTATTTTATTAGATAACGATGATACTATTTCTCGAAAAATCGAGAAAAAGAAATCGACTTTCTTTTTTTTTTAATTGAAATGTGCTACCAGAAAGATGTAGGTCAAATGTAGGCCAGTGTCATCTATCAAAAGAAAAAACTCGATTCTCTCGTTTCAGATCGACCGAGCGACCAAAATCAAATACACCGTTCAGCCGCTGACATTCGAAGGTCCTTCACGAGGTTATCTATAAAACGCTTTAATTACTAATATTTATAAATAAAATTTGATAACCATCGATCTTAAGATAAATGAAAATTAACATCGGAAGGATTATCTTTCACTTGTTCATTTTTTCAAATAATTCTTTCAGAATTAATATTTTCTTCAAAGTTTAAAATTACATCAAAATTAAAGTCAGTTGAATATGTTATAACATTTTTAATTTTACTTTACAGTTTTAACTTCAAAATTAATGTTTATAATAATAATAATAATGGGGGGGGGGGGGGGTTCCTTTATTCCTTTTATTCCTATGTATCCTTGTGGGTTTTTACATATCTCCTTTTCTTTTTTCTTCTCGAGTTCCAATTTTTCTGATATTTCCAATTTTTCAATATTTCCACTTTTCCTTGCTAGCCTTCCATTGGTTCATCTTTTTCTTTCAACTAACTATCCGCACTTCGCTAAGCTAACCTACCTATAGTGCGTCCACAGCCACTTAGCTACACTATACCGCATTTACCGAGGACACGGGGAAACTGTCGAAAACTCGTGCCGGTATAGACGGCCCTGTATTTGCCTGATCCTTTGGTGTACACACTTTGTATTGAAGTATCTACATCAGGGATTTTCAAAGTGGGAGGCGCGCCCCCCAAGGGGGGCGCAGAGACCTACACAGGAGGGCGTGTGCCACTAAGGACCTTAATTACACATTACATGCATTTACTCCCTATGTACGTATTTCACACAAACTTGGTAATATACATAGGTTTAAAAGTCACTGAAAACATTTACGAAAAAGAGTTCATTTTTTTATGTTGTCAGTATTTGTAGATAGGCCTGCGTCCTCCGCCGGCCGACCGAGCTCTTTGTTTACAGTTTACAATAATACGTAAACAAGGGGGGCGCGGAAATTTTTGTTAATTAGAAAGGGGGCGCGTGATTAATAAGTTAGGGAACCCCTGATCTACATCAAAGCATCAGAAAAAACGGCCTCCCGCTCACTGGTCGATGCGCCAGCCAGAGCACAGCCAAACGGTCACCGCATCAAGTAGCCTCTCTCGATGCTGCTTAACATCAGTGATCGCCCGAGCCGCACTCCGACCGATCAACCACCACCGTCGGTTAAATTAATGTTTATAAATAATATCTCAAAAATGAATAATCTTTTAAACAATTTTATAAATATTTCCTTCAAAATGAATTATTTCATATATTTTTGCGACATTTTAGTCCAACTCCTTAAGACGATATTATAAGCAGCGGAAGTTAGGTTATCGTCGTGCGGGTAAAAAGCTTAAATTGGAAACGAGTAATACGTAAAAACCCACGAGAGTATATGTCAGGAGTCGGGAAAAAACAATTCCCGTGCATACACGGTTATATACCAACATATGCCTTTCTCGCCTCTGCATATGCCCAAATACGTATGCCGAAAGATTCTATCCCAAAGTCATATGCATCCTATGCAACTTTATTCCCCAGTTTTCACAGTGACGTTTCTTCCTCGAAGTCTTCATTATTTTATAACGAATTTTCTTCGCGATCGCGAAAGAGCGAATAAAAATGCAAATATAGGAATGCGCGATAGTAGGTACGTGATGGTAACGAGATAGAGTCAAGTTTCGCTCTGGGGATTAGATATCGTTTTCCTCATCACCTTGACGTTATTGACCGAGTAATATGCGCGCGTACGTATACGTAATTTGCAACACGAACATATATGTATATATATATATATGTAGCTCATGGAAGAGGCATTTATTATTTCCGTTCTGGAATTCTCGCAATAATCAATCGCTCGTCTCTATTTTATTTTCGTATAAACAGGTAATCTTGCGGAAATGGTGATGCTACCGAGGCTGGGACTGGACATTGTTGTGCCTCCTGAAGTGCTGGCGAGACGAGGAGGTGTCACGGTACCCGGAACTATTTTTCACATTCTTGCCGGGGTACGTAATCTCTTCTGGGCATAATTGTACCCACAGGCTCGTGTATGGGTGGATATACGTACGTTCGTATTACGTAAATCGTGCGGGAGATATTCTGACTTCGAAACACAACGATTGAAAAAATCGTCTTTCTCGTGCGATTCTGGGTAATTTTCGGGTTCAAAAAGTTGTCGTGAGGATCACCACATGTATATGTACTTTTTTTTTAATAGGGATTTAAAACTCAGGCTCCAAGTGGATTCCAATTGGAGTTCCAAATTGGAATCCAATTGGAAGCCAATTGGGGTTCCACATTAGAATCCAATTGGACCGTCAGGTTTTTGGGAAATTCAAGGATCAATTTGTACGAACCAATTTGAATCTGAAAAGATGCTCGCGTTGTCGAACGGAATCTGAAACGATTCTTCGTTCTCATCGTACTTCATACATCAAATTTCATGAAGGAAATATATGGATAGTAAAAATGAGAGGATCAGAATACTAAATATTATCTTGAATAAAGTACAAAACGAAAATTCACCGTAATTATGGTTCGTCATTGATTCACCTGGAATTGGACAGACAGTCCAAATACATACTGTCTATTTGTGTAAAACGTTGTAATTTTACAACATTTTTGTAATTTTACAAAAAGTTATAATTTTACAAAAAGCTATAATTTTACAAAAAGCTATAATTTTGTAGAGTTGTATAAATCTTTTTTCGTAACTTTACAAGAAAACACCGGGAGTCCTTTTTCCCGTGACTTTTCACGTATTTTTATTTAAACCTGATCGAGAATTTTCAAACTCGTTGATCGGGAAACAATGGAGAATCCGATTGGATCCGAACGTGAGCTGCCACTTCGAGATTTCGGAAAATCGAAAAAAATGTGTGCACCACGAAGCAAACAGTTTTCTATAGGTCGATGCAAAATTTGTTTGAGAGTGCGAATATAGGAATACTAAAAGGGCATTAGTCGGAAAAATCCGTATTGGAATTCAACCGGATTCCCGATACGGACTGCCAACGTGTGGCATCTCTATTAAATAAAAAATCCCTACATTGATATATCAGGATCGAGGAATTCCCTAAGAAACTTTCGCTCGGATTCATAATCAATCCGATTACAGTTTTTCCCTCGTTTTTCGTGTCGCGAGAGTTGGGGAGGCGGGGGCAAATATGAGAAGCGAGGCAATGTACCGATAGGAGTAAAAAAAACGAAGAAAGAAAAAAAAATGGAAAAATAGGTCGAGACGAGTACGTCGAAGTTCGGGGCCCTCTAGCGGCAGAATCGATACTGCAACCGGCGAGACGCTCGCGTTCCCGCTCGTTTGTCGCGACGATACATGCGCGCGCGCGCACACACACAGACATACAGACACGTATGAAGATGGCCATTAGGAGCACGCGATCGTTCTAAAATTAAATTCCTGAAGGGTGCATGTGCTCGAGCGTGGCAACCGTCAACTACGATTGCATCGCCTCGAACCCCTACCAAGATCACCGTTATGAACGTCCACACCCGATCAACGAGAACAATGATGCCGGGAGATTGCCCGAGCGCGCCCCCACCACCCGAAACAATCGTTAACTTTTTGTTTTTTTGGTTCTTTTTTTCTTTTTATCTCTTTTCGTTTACTCGTTGTCAAGAAGCGAAATGTCGGTCGACGATCCTGGCAAGTTTTATATTCGTCCACTTTCGGCTTTCCTCTTCTCGCATCCCCGTCAAACATAGGGGGGTGTTTTTTCATCCTCGCGGAATGAAAAAGGGCCAAGACTTAGGCGTCTCGTGCAACTGAGGAATGAATTAATGAATTCAATCAGTGCATATCATGGATAAGAACGTATTATTTATTTATTATTTTTAACGAGAAATTCGAGACAAGAATAACCCAAAAGAACGTTTTTCCTAGAAAAACTTTGCACTCTTTTCCTGAAGAAAACTGTAGCGGATGATTCGAATTTTGCAACCAAAATTTAACAGCGTGTTTATTAAAGTCGATATTTTTGGATGAAGTCGAGATAAAACAAGATTTTCAAAATGTTTACACTGAATCATTAATTCAAGGTATTACTGGAGGGACAATAGAAAATCGCGAAAGTTCTTGGAAATTCGAAGAACATCGTTCTTGATAGAATAATTACCTATCCATGAATTATTGAAAAAATGATCACTGAATAATTCAGTAGTTATAATAAACATGAGATCTATTACGGTCGTTTATAGGGAAAACAGGTTCTGCAGACGTTAATGATTGAAAAACGAATGGAACGAAATCGCCCCGAGATTTGAAAATATTGTATCATTACGGTTTAGGATCGAACGATTGATTGGGTTAAGCTTCAAACGAACAGACCGCATTGTCGCGTTTTGCAGTCAATTTATAAAATCGTGAAAGATTTACATTAACGATGAATAAATGAGAGATCATTGGAAAACTCAATACGTACTGAGTTTTTGTATAATTATCGATAATAATAAGATTATCCGAACATATCAAATAAATTCGAAAATTAAGACAATATTTGTTGGACTGCTCGAGCAGATGAGCAGTCACTGACAAAACCTCAATTGAGCACATGCCAATATCGTCGAATTTCGCTTCAATTATCATTGAAAGTGTAACATTAACATTTCTAAGTGTTAATTTATCATCACATAAGCAACTTGTGCGGCCAACGATTTACGACACAATCGAGGCTCGTAAATCAACGATTCCTCCATTGCGGACAAACTTTTAGTCCGACGGTCCATCCAGTGTAATACCTCAATTGACACTAGAGCAGAGAGTTTCACAGAACTATATATACGCATATGGAATAGAAATTGACATAGCTCGTTTGACAAGGAGAAAGTGGGTTTGTACCAATGAACACCACGAAACCTCGCGAAGACCCTTCGCCCCAAATTGATATCGCGATTCTTCTCAATTGACCTTGAAATCATCTCTTTTAGAGGATCCCCTTGGAGGCAATCGGCAATTTTCACACACGCGTGAATTTGACATAAACCATGGTCCATGTATGGAACCAGAGAAAGTGGGTGCCCGAAAAGATACGTATTTCGCTCGTCTCAGCAATCCAAGTGTCAATGCACCCTCGTGTTTACTTTTCAAAGTGAGGGCGATCATATCGCGATTTATCGAGAATTTATTGGACGAAATGCATGGAATTTACACGACTGTGTAATACTGATATTCACTTTACTATAGTGTAAAGTCAAGTAAAAGTCCCGGGTTTTTCCCCTTTAAATCAATGACTCTGAAGTTTTCATCGTTGGGACGCAGCGAAAACACTGTTTTTTTCTTCATTCTCAAATTTTTCTTCAGCAAATTCCATTTACGGAAATTGTAAAACATTCTTTAGGGTTTCTATTTGGCGATGTGAACAAAATATCTGCTATATGTAACTTTGCACAATAATGAAAATAAGAAACATGCAACGAGAAATTTCTTATTTTCATTATTGTGCAAAGTTCATTATGGAAACAAGTTGCAGATGTTCTTTTATTAAATCGCAAATTGTAAATTCCAAGAACTGTTCGCACCATATCTGTTAATGAAATATGCCAGGGGAAGTAACACGTTTGTACAAAAATGTACGATTTTTTCTTCAATCTTTTTAGCTATACGATAGAAATATAAAAAATATTCTAATAAAAACAGATTTGAAACCCGTTTTCATTACCTTAGTGTTTTTTTTATTTTCTATAATCTATTTTATTATCCTAGTGTTTTTGTTGGTATTTTTTTCTTATATCTAAAAAATCAGACGAAAATATTGCAAATTTAATCCAAAAATATAAAAAGTTACGATATTATCGATTTTTTGCAAAGCAGGCTGACAACTTCCTTTTTTTAAATGTAATATGTATATGTTTTTGATTTTGCCCTTTTTTCAATTCACGATTCTTTGTACGTTTTTTTGGGAAATTTCAGAGTGATATTGATCCTTCATTTTTTTTCTCGGCGAACGCTGCTAGAAAATACCTATCGTTACCCCTTCCACATGTTCCCGCTCCCTATATCTGGGTCTCCATTTATTTAGGTTTTTTTGTTTGCGGAAGTGATTCTAGCCTGATCGACTTTATCAATACCCGGATGATAGACGGAAAAAGACGGATGGTAGTTCGGAGAGGATGGAGCGGTATCTGATAGAGTTTAAATTAATTCCCGCAAATTAATAATCGATCTGGGAAGATGAGGCGCTTCGATTTTCGATTTTCATCTGGCTGCAGCCAATTGGGAACACGATGGACAGTCTGATATCTCAGAACAGGCCGTTCAGAGCGGTAAAAGCAATTTAGCGTTTGATTAGAAAATAAAAATAAAAAAACAATTGAAAACGTGAAAACGTCATTATTTTTTTTTTAACTTGCTTAACAGAAATCAATTTCTTTGCGATGTTTCGTTTCATGCGCAATGCTCCGGCAGTTCGCGTTGGAATTAAATTCACAGGAAGCCCGTCATATGGGCATGACAAGCTTCACCATTTCCTCTTTTGTACGTGGTCCTAAATTGTTTCGACGGATAAATTATCAGAATTTCTAATTATACGAGCCGGAGCAGACATTTACGTGGGCGTCCCTGGATTCTATCGTATCCCCACAGAGATTTGATTTAGGAAGATTACGAAATTATATTGTTTCACAATGAAATCAAAGTGAATTCTGCGCTATTTGTCGATCGACCTGGTGGTTCGAGAACTTTTTTTATTTGAAATTTTTAACCGGGTGGAAAGAATATCCTTCCGTCATGTTTGTACCTACAGAAATTTGTGCATACAAATGTCATGAAAGAATATTTTTGTGTGCAGAAATATCGCGGAAGAATTTTTTGTGCATACAAATATTACGGAAAGATATATAGTATTTTTGTGCATACAAATTTCAGGAAAGAATATATTTTGCGCATACAAATTTCATGGAAGAGTATATTTTGTGCATACAAATCTGATGGAAGGATATTATTGTGCATACAAATGTCATGGAAGAATATATTTTGTGCATACAAATCTGATGGTAGGATATTATTGTGCATACAAATCTCATGGAAGAATATATTTTGAGCATACAAATATGATAGAAGGATATTATTGTGCATACACCCAGGTAGGGTGATCGGTAGTGGCCAATGATTGGCCGAATCTCGACACGGGCTTGCAAATATTGCCATTCGATCTTGGTCCAAGCATCGAATGAATCTTGGATGATTAGTATGGTTCGATATTGACGATCAATATCGGCCCTACAATAGCTCGTAAGAAATGGCCGAGCATCATTTTTGTGCATCGGCTAACAGTGAGTTCCCATAAAAATGGCCAACATTTCATTCGAGCTTAGCCCAAGTGTAGGCCGAGTATTAGATCATAAGAGCGGTTTGATATTCCCAAATATCAAACCGCTCTGCTTCTGTTCCGTCTGTTTTCTCTCTCTCTCTCTCTGTTCCTTGCATTTTCTCGATGTGTCCTCCTGTTTTTCCTCTATAGAGGAAGAACAGGAGGAAAGGACTGTACCATATTCACCGTGCGATAACTGGCATGCCATAGAAAAAATGCGGAAAACCTACGCCGGTACAGCCGAACCCAAGTTCACCTCCCGGCCACCAAATGAGTTTCATCGAGTTTCATCGAAAAATTTCGAAGAAAAAATCTCGGCCGCTACCGGAGGTTTGAAAAACTGGGACCTCCTGATCCGCTGCCCGCGCCATAACCCACTCGGCTAATTATTATTAACACTATTAGTGTACAAATTGATGAGTAAATATTTGACCGACCATTAGCCTCGTACCAAAAATTCAACGATTGGCGGGTGTATATTTCTCCAAACATGGGCCTCGTACCGAAATAGTAATGATTGGCGAGATTGTACCTCGCTGAACATTGGCATCGTACTGAAAACGAAATGCTCGACGAGTCCATAGTTCGCTAAACTTTGGCTTCGTATCAGCAAACCAACGAATGGTCAGTCTATACTTGGCCAAACATTGGACTCGTATCGGTAAGCCAATGATTGACGGGTCGACGCTCGGCCGAACAGTGACCTCGTATCGGCAAACCAATGATTGGCAAATCTACCCTTGGCCAAACATTCGACGCGTATCGGCAAACCAATGATTGGCAAATCTACCCTTGGCCAAACATTCGACGCGTATCGGCAAACCAATGATTACGGAGTCGATAGTCGGCCGAAAATGGGCTTCCTACCGGCAAACCAATTATTGGCAAGTCGATAATTGGCCAAACATTTGCCTAGTATCGACACACCAATGATTCGCGAGTCGATGCTCGGCCGTACATTGGCCGTTACCGTTCTATCGGCAAATCCTACAGTTGCAACTTTCGTGGAAGAATATATTTTGGGCATACAAATATGATGAACGGATATTTTTGTGCATATAAATATTTCGAAAGGATATTTTCGTGCATACAAATGTAATGGAAGTATATTTTTGTGTATACAAAACTATATGTGATAAATTTAATCGAAATAGGTGGAATAGTTTCGGCATAATCACTCCAGCCGTTGGGAAAAACCTAGTTTTGAGAAAAACGTGGCCAAAGTTGCATAACTCTGTTAAGGCAGTAGTCTGCTTTACAGGCTTCATAAAATCTCATTCTTTACAAGAATATGTGTTCAAAATTTTAGAGGCCAATTCGACATATTTTTAAAGCTAGATCAGTTTTAGTGGCCGAGCGTCGAGCAGATGCGAATGCTCGGGCAGACCCGAGTGCGCGCGCTTCGCCCTTTTATGTATTCTATTATTTGACTTTACTCGTATATACCTGAAAAGATCGTATATACCTGAACTGTCCTCGTATATACCTGTACCTGAAGGATTATTGTATGGCCCGGGGATAGTTGATTAACATCTAAATAGTGTAAGTATCAAAAAACTTATATTTTTTTAGACCGAAAACTTTAGAGCCCGTTTTCTCGAGTTTTCATTTTCACAAGTTTT
>JAPYZJ010003415.1:0-16486 GCA_030522765.1 Ophioninae sp. B BG-2022a | reverse complement strand
TTGGATTCTAACCGGGATACCGGTTTTGGGGAATCCCGGACAAATCCTGATCGGGATTTGATCGGACATAGGGCATCCCTGTCAACATTTCTGCACGGGTATGGAATGAATGGAAAAATTCAGCCTTCCCCGACAAAATATTAATAGTGGTGACCAATTAAAGCAACTCCCAAACAAATTCGATTGTTTTCCAGAAAATTCATCTTACCTGTTTACGGAAATTTCAAAACCCCATACCTTATTGTATTATTGAGAATGGTCAGCCTCCCCTGATAAAATGTCAATGGTCGTGACCAATAAAAGTATCTAGAGATACAAAAAAATTTTGTCCGTTGTTTTTTTAAATATATTTACGGAAAATTTAAAACCCCATCACTTAATCTAAGCCTATATCCTTTATCAATCGATTATTTCCTGAAATATCCCAAGTTGAGCATATATCCTTAAATATGCGTTTTTGTACCTTTTTGTTGATCGATCTTTTCAGCATGAAAACAATTTTTTCATAAAAAATAAGTAATAAGGTGTTATAGAGGATGTTTTGCAGTTTCCGAAACCCACCTTAAACTTTTTGTACGATTATTATTTCCCGAGTTATCAATTTTTAAAGTCAAAAGTACAGTTTTTGCTTTGAACGCTGATAACTCCGCCAAAAATCATCGTACAGAGCTCAACCACCGCTCAAATTAAAGAGAAGAAAATTCTCTAGAAGACCTTTATAATGGAATCGAAAAAAAAAATTTATTCAAGTCCATGGACCTTTTTGAAGAAAAGTGAAAATTCCAAAAAATTTTCTTTCGATGGTTTTCCGACGTTTTCTCGAAAACTACTCATGATAAAAATTTTTTGACTTCAGATCTGAAAACTAAAAACTTGGGGCTACAATTTTCTTTATTTAAAAAACGTTTTTCGTCCATTTTTCACAGAGTTACAGCCTTTTGAAAAATGGCAAAATATTCGCTATTTTTTTTCTATCCCTTAATTTTTGCGTCTAGTGTATCTATTTTACCGCGTGGAAATTGGAAAACACGAGAAGTAATGTACCCAAATCTGTTAAATTATTTAATATACCACAATTATATAAAATAAATTTTTTATTGCCAACAATTTATTTCGTCTTCCGAGCATTTTCCGTACTAACGTAGGTCGAGGCAATTTCTGTGGCTTTTTTCTTCGACATCCCCGTCCGAACTGCATCCATAGCTTTTTCCATATCCTCTTGTTTGTAATTGATGTAGGCTTTTGACCCTGTAGTTTTTTTATACGTGCGTATTATTTCTAAACCCTAACTACATGAATCAAGGAGATGCAAACACTAAGTAAACAAAATCTAAGCTTACCGGACTTTTATGTAACAGTTTTTACAGGAATGACGTTGTGTCCATGTAGCCCCTGGGTGTTCAGGTAGCTCCACTTTACGGTAAATCAGCTATTTGAAAGGCCGAACATGTAGGATATGATCTAGACTTGTAAATCCACGATTCCTCCATTTTTGATTAATTTTTTGCTCGACAATTCGTCCAATGATGCCTTTGTTCTATCCACCGTTCGAGTCCCATTAGGTATAAAAAAAAACATTTTTAAAGAATCCGCAAACAGCGCAACCGCCTTTTCTCCAATTTCTAATTTTGATTTTGTAATCTATTATTGCATTGTTATAGTATTATTCTACCTATTGTAAAATATACTAAATGTGTGATGCATTTGCTTCCGTACATTTGAAGACGCGACTTCAACAATCGGTACCGCGACGTCAATTGTCAACAATGTTCGAAATGTACTGGGTTTTCTTGACATAAAATTTCAACAGCGCGATCGCGTTGCTTGGAATTCAAACGGTTAAAGAAAGATTTGACAAATGTCGATAACATTTCCTCGATATGTGGAACTTATCGGAACATCGTTGCTTTCAGCTTCAAGGTATCAAGTGGATAAAGCAAAAATACACTGAGGAACTGATGGTAATCCGATTGGGTCAGCGCGGCTATTTGGATGTGATCGAGCAATCATTAGCCGCAGGATCGATTGTTCTCATCGAAAATATCGGCGAAGCAGTTGATCCTGTTCTGGATCCACTTCTCGGACGTAATCTCATAAAAAAAGGTCGAGCCATCAAAATCGGCGACAAGGAAGTCGAGTACAATGCAACGTTTCGACTCTTGCTGCACACCAAACTGGCAAATCCCCACTATAAGCCGGAAATGCAGGCTCAGACGACACTTATCAATTTCACGGTCACCAGGGATGGCTTGGAGGATCAATTGCTTGCAGAGGTGGTTAAAGCTGAGCGGCCGGATCTCGAGGAATTGAAGGCCGAACTCACAAGACAACAGAACGATTTTAAGATCACTCTCAATGGCTTAGAAGACTCGCTTTTATCGAGGTATGCATTTATATTGTAGATTACTTGTCTACAGAACGAGACACTATAGTTTTCAAGTTATAGGACGGATAACATATATCATCGAAAAGAGCAGTGAATAAACAAGTTTTTTAAACAGCACATATCATGGTTCAAAATACTCTTTAAATATTTTTTAATCACAAGAAAACTGTTTCCGGTGTCTCCAATATCATTGATTTTTAAAAACTTTTTGAAGGAAAAAAATTCGTATAATTGGAAGAATTTTTTTCTCATCTCGAAATGAAACCAATTCTAGTCAATGAAGCATGAAAAAGCAAAAAAATACAAGTTTTTACGTTTTTCCAAAACACTCTTTTGCGAGTAACTACTTCAGTCGTTGCTGGGCCAATATGGGCGTCTAATATTTGGCTAACCAGGATGCTTTACCATTACTAGCCATGCATGGTACAGATGCGGCCCGCGTACATAGTCGTTGACACGCCAGCACCTTTTCTCTGGCAACTAGTCATCGTCCGATATTGTACTGATTGTCAAACCCTGTTTGGGTTAGAGAAAAATTATCCGTTACAATATTATATGTTATATTAGATGGCCCAAAGTCTCACTCGACTGTCTACAAACGGTTGAGCATTGGAATTTCTACATGGGACCACCTTCTGGTGGTCCACAATGCATTTCTTTTTGTGAAACTATTTCTGTTACCCTTACCAAAGTATTCAATTTAAATATATGAATTTGTAAATATTTTCTTTCATATTATCCATTGCTTCTTTGTATATACATTTCGGACTTTCACGACCCCTCCCTGCTTACCTACTTCTTCTTCCTCTGTTCCTTCCTTTATTTCTCTCCCTTTTGTTTCTAGCCTTACCTTGCGGTCGGAGCCAGCTTCCCCCCTTGTATCGCATTTGCCATAGCATTTCTGCCATGCATATAAGAAAACCGCAGAGAACCCATATTAATACAGTTGGTTTCAAGTTCGCCACCTGGCCACGGACCAAGTTTCATACAAATATGTCGAAGCAGAAATTTATTATTTGGCCATGATTGTACCTCAAATACGTTGTATCGTTCCCCTTTTACCTGTTCGCAGACTCTCGTCTGCAGACAATAATATCCTGGGCGATACCGCTCTGGTGGAAAATTTGGAAACGACGAAACGGATGGCCGCCGAAATTGAGTGCAAAGTGTCGGAGGCTCGCGGGACGAGTGGCGAGATAGACGCGGCTCGTGAATTGTATAGGCCAGCAGCCGCAAGAGCGTCCCTTCTGTACTTCATATTGAACGATCTAAACACTATTAACCCCATCTATCAATTTTCTCTGAAAGCTTTCAGCGTAGTGTTTCAAAAAGCGATTTTAAGGGCCGATCCGGCTCCTGACGTAACGGGCAGAGTGAAAAATCTCATCGAATGTATTACTTACTCGGTCTTCATGTACACTACGAGGGGCCTCTTCGAGTGCGACAAGCTCATATTTACCTCGCAAATGACTTTTCAAATATTGCTTGTCAGAAAAGAAATTTCCGTTGGTGAGCTGGATTTCCTTCTTCGCTTTCCAATCGTTCCTCACGTCACATCACCAGTCGACTTTCTCACCAATACCAGCTGGGGAGGCATAAGAAGTCTCGCTATGAGAGAAGAATTCCGGCAAGTGATTAACATAAAATATGAATCAAGGAAAATGTTGGTTTATTGGGGTCGAAAACAGTTGGTACTGATTGCAGGTTTTTTCGAACCATATTGCACATTATCGATAAGGCTGAGGCCTGATATTGCCGATCACGTTAAAAAGTTTAGTAATTTGTTGGCTCGTGGAATGAATCCCTTGCTACCTTGTTGCTCCACCAATTTTTGGATATGGTAATTGAATATTGACGTTGCCCAATAGACAACGAAGATTTGGTCTTAAAATGATATGGTATTAAGAGTTATGCAGAAAAATGTTTATATAAAGAAAACATTTTGAATGAATTTCAAAAAATACTCTACTAAAAAAAGAAAGGGATAAATTAATCGACCAAGCACACATAATAAAACTGTTTTATATCGGAAATTGACTGAAAAGTTTTGTATAAAGGGAGGACAGAATCGCGAGCGACAGTGAATTTGACAGGGAATCACATTTTCAGAGCAGAATTCTGAAATGGTTTACCTTTGTATACAAACGGTCAGAAAAAAAGCTTTCATCATTTTGATGTCAGCTTGATTGGAACTGGAAATTACTCGGATGCTCTTTACTGGCCTTGTCACGCTTTGAAAAAATCTGATTGATTTGAGTGAAGTAACATTTTTTAGGCATTTGGGTTCCCGAAAATAGAACGGGGTCAGGCCTAATGGAATTCTATAAAGCGCGGACTTTCTAATTAGAAACTCCGAAAATTGTCATCAAGATGAAATTAAATAATGCAAATTTGTTGTTATGAGGAAATGAATTTTAGAACACCAAAACCATTACAATATTTAAAATTCATTCATTCGGGTATTTTTAGAAATTTGGATAGAGACATAGAGAGCTCATCGAAGCGGTGGAAAAAATTGGTCGAGTGCGAGTGTCCGGAGCGTGAGAAATTTCCGCAGGAGTGGAAGAACAAGACTGCTCTTCAACGTCTCTGCATGTTGAGGGCATTGCGACCGGACCGCATGACTTACGCGATATCGGCTTTTATCGAGGAAAAACTGGGCCTTCGATACGTTGAGGGGCGGACTGTCGAATTTTCAAAGTCGTTCGAGGAAACGAGCCCATCAACGCCGATATTTTTTATTCTATCGCCTGGTGTGAATCCTCTCAAGGTTAGCGGTTTGACTCTTCCTCACTTTTCTATTTCCTCGTTGATATGAAACAAAGGCACGTCTCCAGAAGAAGCCTCGAACTTCCGCCGTCGTTTCCGTTTCAAGTAAGTGTTTTGTCCTCTTTCAAGGACGTAGAGGATCTTGGACGTCGTTTGGGCTTCACCTCTGATGCACAAAATTTCCACAATGTGTCGTTGGGTCAAGGCCAAGAAAGCGTAGCTGAGAGGGCGATGGATTTGGCCGCGCGAGAAGGTCACTGGGTCATCTTACAGAACATCCATCTCGTGAAGAAATGGTTGCCTTTGCTGGAGAAAACGCTTGAATTAGCGGCCGATGGATCACATCCGGATTATAGGGTCTTCATGAGCGCCGAGCCGGCGAGCACCCCAGCCGGCCACATTATTCCTCAGGTGAAGTATTACTCGGTATTTTTACATTCATTTTTGAAACATTCCCGGTCAACTTGAGTTTCTGAATCTCAATCTCATTGTTCGTTTCCGATAGCTTTTAAAGCGGAAAAAACAAGTTTATGTTATACGAAGTGAGACATATTCGTTTAACCCGTAATGGTCACTCGGGGTCCAGTGGACCCCAGGCACATTTTGTAGGGATATATCATAGAAAGGTCGATTGAGAATCGAATTTGTGCTGTCATGTGTTGTTCTCTGAACCTACTCCAACACTATTTAATCGGTTGCGATGGTCAGAATGGCGTCAGTTGTCTTGCAGGTAGCAAATAGTGCTCTTCACAAAAATTAAATTTTTTTCTTACAAATATACAATTTCAAGAGTAACATAACGTAGGTTTTTTGCCATATCGTAGAAATCAAAATGTATATGAATTTTACAATAAAAATTGAGGTTTTCTGTTCGTATTTTTCTGATTGTTTTTTTCGCAATATTTAAATTTTTAAACGAAAGAAAAATCGATTGTATTACTTGAAAAATATATGAAATAGAATACTCGGGTGAGATTTGCATCAATAAATCAAGTAGAACGCAAATAGCAACAAGTTTTCGGTGTGGGGTCCACTATACCCCATGTGAATATTACGTGGCTTATAGGAGGTGTGACCATTACGGGTTAGGTGCAATATTATGGGACATGTAGGCAAGTAAAAGAAACAACAGATTCGTGCACTGATGAGAAGTACTCATCATGGATTAGTACATGTAACCATGACAAGTATCATGGTTACATGTATAAAGTTTCATGAATTTACAACTCTGGATCATGTCGTACATGGTTAGCGTTACAATTAACTTTTTTTTACTAATAAATTAACGCATAAAAATGTGAATAGTCCACTTTCTATTATATCTGAAGGCGAATTCGATTATATTTCTACGTACTTGGGTAAGGTTTAATGACTGTACAACTGTTTAATGACTGTAAACTCCACAACTGTCCAAATGTTCCAACTGACCGACAAAAAATTCTCAACTTGTATGCATAATTAACACGTTTAGGTCACCTAATTGTTATCAATAATTACCTAAAAACTCAATATGTATAGAATGTTCCAATGATTATTACATACTTGTTCAAATAAATGTATCATTATTTTATAAATTGGATGCCAAACACGGCACTGCAGTCTATTTATTTGAAACGTATTTAAATCAACCGCTCAATCCTGAATGTTAATGGTATAATATTTTAAAAATGTTTGATGTTTCCGTTTCATTCAAACGGAATTATTTTTCATTTTTCAAATTTCAATTTTCAACCATTAACGTCTGTAGACGTTGTTTTCCCAAAAGCGCATTTTTTAAATTCGTAGATTTATAACTACTCAATTATTTAGTAGAAAAATTAAAAAAAATTAATTATTATTCTGTCAAGAACTATAATACTTGAAATTCGAGAACTTTCGTGATTTTTATATATCCATCCAATAATACTTTTATTAGCAATATTATTAAATATAAAATATATATTAAAATTTGAATATATCATTAATAATGTTAAAAATATTAATAATATCATATATTTATTAATATAAAATATAAAATATAAAATATAAAATATAAAAATATTATAGCAAATATTAAACGTAATTCAAACTTCGGTAATCAATACACATTTTCTATACAAACAACTCAGCGCTTTCACTTGCCATCTCAACAAATATATTTCCTCAAAGGGTGTCCTGGAATCTTCTATCAAGATAACGAATGAGCCGCCGACCGGGATGCAGGCAAACCTCCACAAGGCCTTGGACAATTTTACTCAGGAAACTCTGGAGATGTGTAGCAAAGAGGCAGAATTCAAGTCTATATTGTTTTCGCTCTGTTACTTTCACGCCGTAGTCGCGGAGAGACGAAAATTCGGCCCTCAGGGCTGGAACAAAATTTATCCGTTCAACGTCGGTGACCTTAACATAAGTGTGAGCGTTCTCTACAATTACCTTGAGGCTAGTCCTAAGGTACCCTGGGAAGATCTTCGTTACCTCTTTGGTCAGATAATGTACGGTGGACACATAACTGACGACTGGGATCGCAGACTGTGCGTCTCGTATCTCGAGGAACTGATGCAGCCAGATTTGGTGGACGGGGAATTGCAGCTTGCTCCAGGTGCGTCTATTGTTTCCATCAATTATTGTTGATGTTCTCATGATGGTCTAGTTTTATAAAAGATGTATAAGCCATTGACGGATTTATCTGTGAGATGTTATAAAACGTCGGAAAATGACATTCAGGAAATGATATTCGTATGTGTGTAGTGATCTCTGCCGATTGGACGTAAAAGGTATTTTCCTGGAAATCAATTTGACCTTTTTCGTTTCCATGAAGGTTTTTCTGCTCCACCAAACACAGACATTATCGGATACCATACTTACATTGACGAGGCAATTCCCCCAGAGTCCCCGTACCTTTACGGGCTACATCCTAACGCGGAAATCGGTTTTCTTACGACAACATCGGAAAATCTATTTCGCACGGTGTTCGAGATGCAGCCGCGAAATGCCGGGAATTCGGGTGGACAAACAGTCACAAGAGAGGACAAAGTAACAAGCTTATAATAAAATACAATTTTATATGCGGTCAGTGCATTCATTTTGAGGTATTTCTAAGAGATGACGTTACTTGTATTAATCGCATCAGGAAAAATTGTTATTATATTCATAACGAAACACCACTACGTGACTTTAATCTTCAGTATACATTGTGATCAAATTTAACCCGGACTGGTAAAAAAATAACATTTTTATGTATTGAATACAAATCTTTATCATTGCCTTCAAAAGGGTTTTCATGAGCAGATACAAGCCTGCGAATGGTTAATTGAATTTTCCATATACTTCTTAGAGGCCTCGACCGAGACCTAAAACTGATGAGTGCAGTGGCTGAGCAATGACATATGTTTCATGTTTGGCCAAAACTTCAGTCATAATCAGTTTGGAATATGATTGCGCATTATCGTGGTGAAACATTCATGAAGTATGCCCCTACAAATCCAGTCGTTTACGATGCATTGCTTTGCGTAGACACCTCAATACGTCCAAGTAGTGGTATTCGTTATTGACCAGTTGAACCTATGGAGCAAATTCATGATGAACCACATCACGGTAATCTGAGAAAACGACGAGAATCACCTTGACTTCAATCGACTCTACCTGAATGCTTTATGCCGCTCACGTACTTGCGTTCTCACTAGACTAGACTTTACTAAACACTTCCGCAATATTTTCAATGAGCCGTAGTAGGTAATTCCATTGGAAACACAAAGTTTTAAACACTCTTGGCGTCAAATTTGTTTTTCCAGAGTAAAAATCGCGAGACAAATTTTTCGCGTCATAAATGAATGGCTACCTAACCCACGCCAATGGACGTATCTGCCTCAATCTTTAGATGAGTGTCAAAGGAGGTTGTAAGAATTCAGACAAAGATTACCGATTCGATTTATGCACGCGGTTTATTGAGTTCATAAACAACACAAACTTTTTTGGCTACCGGAGAATGTACCGAATTTTCTCTTTTTTTACCTCCATTTTGAAATGATATGATATGATATGATATGATATGATATGATATGATATGATATGATATGATATGATATGATATGATATGTTTAATATGCCCTAGTGCACTTTCGGCCAAAATACAAAATTTCAGGCACAAAAATGCTGTAACACACAACTGACTTCACCAAACACAAAACTGTCAAAACCTTTTTTTAAACGCAATGGCACCTTTGAATGACCATATATTATGGCCCGATGCGATGTATACATCGAGATATATGGCTCACTAAAGTCATCTAGCGGAAAACACTCAGAAATGTTTACTTCACCCAATATGAGTCGTTTTCGACGTGGTGTTTGTGTGCTTCCAAAAAGATGGGAAAACGTGATAGCCAGCAATAGAAAGTACTTTGATCCATTAACCACCACTTTTTAAAAATATATCTATATTTCTATTTTAAACTCCCTCAAAATGAATGCACGACGTTAATACAGTATTGCCACCTTGAATTTTCAAGGACGGGTAGCTCGGGAGGCCAAAAAAGGCTAGAAAGGGGTAAAAATCGAAAAAAGTCAGTGCTCTATGCTAAATTCAACTGAAAAGGATTTTTGCCGCTTGTAGTCGATTTTTTCCTGTTTTTTTTAAATATTGTGTTTATAAAACTGCAAACTAAAATTTTGTCTCGAATGGGGGCGGGAGGGGTTTTCATTAGATTATTTTTGTTGGATTCACGATATAACAAACTGCGATGAGTTTTTTCTAGCCGTCGTTTCCAAAAATTAAAAAGTTGAAAAAATATTTAATAACCACTCAACTGTCCATGGTCACTAGAGTCTCCAAACAAAAAAATTTCTTAACTGTCCATGGTGACCATTGAAATGGGAAGTCAGTACGATACCATCATGCTACGACCTCAGTGTAGATAATATTGGAAAATTATACAAGTTTATCAGGGCCGCTTGATTTAATGAAGTTTTACGGTATATACACTGCGGTTTATTTATCATTATTTTATTTGCCATGTATTATATATAATCCTAGACAGTTTTAAAATATATTACGTAATTTTTTTGTACTTACATCTGCTCCGAACAGTCTGTTTGGCTGGTGATAACTTCATTGGCCAATTACAATGCACGAAGCAGATACAGGTACAAAAGAATAAAAAATTCGTCGGCATGGCGAAAAAGCCAAAAATCACAAAAATCAAAAAAATGTAGCCCAAAAATGGGCTAGATTCTGCCCGAAAAGGGCTAAGGTGGCAACACTGCGTTAATATATATTCGTATGTTTTAGGCTATGGCCCCATTTCGCCTTGATACATTTATATTCCCGCTAAATTTTCTACTGGTTAGGTCAAGCAAGTCCTGGACGAGATCATGGAAAAGTTGCCGGAAGAGTTTAACATGATGGAGATAATGGCAAAAGTTGAGGAGCGCACGCCATACGTGATTGTGGCATTTCAAGAGTGTGAACGAATGAACACACTGACCAGCGAAATAAAAAGATCCTTAAGGGAACTGGATCTTGGTCTTAAGGGAGAATTAACGATAACTTCCGATATGGAGGATCTTGAGAATGCCCTCTTTTTTGATCAGGTACCACCCGTATGGTCGCAGAGGGCTTATCCCTCTTTGCTGGGACTTACCACCTGGTTCGTCGACCTTTTGCTTAGATTGCGAGAGCTCGAGACATGGTCCACTGATTTCGCGGTAAGTGTCGTTCAGTCCGAAGGAGCAACTCCACTTGTAGGTGTGAATGATTCATTGTAAATTGGCCAAATTCAAGTCATTTTGGTAGATCTAGTAAATTTCTCAATTTCAAGTTCAATAGCCATTTTTTACGAGGGATAATTCAAAAGTAATGGTAACGAAATGTGAGCAGGGCCATGCTTGAACTTTTTTTCTCATGCTATCCCAACAAATCGATACTTTAAGTCTATCTTTTTTTAAATTTAGAAAACCGTTAAAAAGTATCTGTCTTGCATGTTTCTATTCTATGTCTCTGAACTGGTCCTAGAGCCGAGGAAAGAGGTGCAAGTTATTTAGAGTCCGATCTAGACAATGAAATAGGTATCAAACTAACTCGAATGGCGGTCATCGTAACTGCACAAGCTATTTTGTACGGGACTTGATGACCGATCGCATTCCATTTTTTTTTCTTTTTCTTGACATGTCTTCGCCTGCTCATATTAACCCTTTGACTGCCACGCCAAATTTCTGCAACGTACTTCATATGGGTGCGCCGGTCACTGGTGACCCCCGTGGCAGCCAAAGTGTTAAAATAAATGTATGTTTCGGAAATGATGTATGTAATAGTTTTATATAATAAAATGATCATATTTTTATATGATCCTGGCGAAGGTATGGGTAGGTATAGAAAAAAAATGTTTTTTAAGGCTTTCATGTATTTTACAAATACACGACCATCATCATTCTTTTATCATTCCTCGTATTCAACCTGTCAAGTGCGAGCCGAATTCCAATGATCGATACTGTAAAAGAAAATTTAACTCATATAGTTAAGATATAATAAAGTCTGATAAAATCTAGTAGGGATCAGGTATTAAATAGGGTGGTTTTGATTCTCTAATTAGCCTACTTTATTGTTTGCTATTTCACGTCCCTGATAATTCATTGGTGGTTGTATCCCAACGTGTTGTTCGTCGTTTCCAGTTGCCGGCTTCCGTTTGGTTAGCAGGATTCTTCAATCCGCAAAGCCTATTGACCGCAATAATGCAATCAACGGCCAGAAGGCAGGAGTTGCCGCTCGACAAGATGTGCCTGCAATGTGATGTTACAAAGAAGAGCAAGGAAGAATTCACGTAAGTCAGAGGGATTGGTCAAATAACTAAATCAAAGTTTGTTCGTGTTTTTTTTAGTTTGCCTGGGGTTTCCTGGACTCATTCAAGATTTTTTAGGAGGTTTGAGGTTTCATAGATTCGTTCGAGTTAGTCGTTTTTTTCTAAGCAGGTTTTCCCAAGGGTTTGTTGCGGTATCAGCAGCATGTATTACAGTGTCCTTGCGTTTGTTTCGGTTTCTAGATTATTCTTAGGTTTGTTTGCGGGTTTAAGTTTGGATCGAGTTTTGAAGCTCTATGTTATCGCGTAGATCATCACACGTTGCGGAATTCGATCTCTCGTTATCTCTTCTTTCGATGTAGGACGGCGCCAAGGGACGGCGCCTACGTGCACGGTATATTCATGGAGGGCGCCAGATGGGACGTTCAAGCCGGTATAATCGTTGACTCACGGGCGAAAGAATTGTTCCCGTCAATGCCGGTGATAAATATACGCGCTATTACCCAAGACAAGCAGGACCTTCGCAACATGTACGAGTGTCCGCTATACAAGACACGCACACGAGGTCCAACATTCGTCTGGACCTTCAATCTCAAGACAAAGGACAAACCAGCCAAATGGACATTGGCTGGAGCGGCTCTCCTACTTCAGACTTAATAATACGAATTACTATGTTCTTCAAGTTCTTCCTTTAATGTTGGTGTTATCGCGTCTGCGGTACCTCATGATAGTTCCTTGTTGCGGGGCTGCGCCGGGAAGACCTACCAGTATAAAGATCATGACTACTGTTCGCTTAAAAAGATAAAATAAAATTTGTTTCTTCTCTTTTCTCGTCCGATTAAAAATACTTACATCGCAATTGATACTTACGCAAACGTCCCCGTGACGAATAAAAAATAAAGAAAACTCGAATAAAGCCTGTCCCCCGGTCTTTTAAGAGGTCTCGAGCGGTTCCAGGAGAAGATAAAGAGCACTCATGCGTATTTTGGGAGGGTTCCATAATCGTGGTTCTGTATACGGACCGATGATTCGCGCGAAAAGAAATTATATCCGTTTGGTTTTTTTTCGTCAAAATATTGCAGCTGGCTCAACATCGCCCTGCCTATTTCGCTGGTCTATGGCGATCGCGAACCCATCGTAACCCTGTGGCTCATCTTTCGAAACTACCCCTCCATTTCTGCACCCCGCCATTGCCCTCGCCTCCGGATCAATACTCGGTAGCAGTGGGTAAAGAAACCCAATGCGTAAAAGGCCCACACGATACGCTGAACGAATTAACTCACGAGTGTCAGTATACAGTCAATATCTCGTTGCTGCACCGAGGAAGAAAAAAACAAACGTAAAAGATACGAGATTTGTTTCCTCTCTAAAGATGCTCAGGCAAATGAAATTGTGAGAAAAAAAGGGGATGACTAAAAGGAAGAAAGAGGGAAGAAACAATTTTCGCAAATTGTAGACTGTTATTAATATTGCATCTTTTTGCCGTAAGGAATTAGACTTACTGTGTGACATCCTCACGCACAGACCCCAACTTTCTCACTGAACTCTTGTTCCTGTCGGTGCCAGACACAGCTCTTTCGAGGGTTCTGAAACGATTTTTTTTGTTCCTTCTTCGTCCTATTGTTTCCCTCTTTTACAAAACGCGCAATGGTTTTCATGAAAGATTCAGTCGTTATTAGACTTGGCGAGAAGGAAGAAAAATGACGGTGCTTCCGGGGACGTGCCTCGCGAAGATGAAGACTTAGGAAGAGAGGAATGAGAAGCAAGAGGCAAAAAATGGTACAATATTCAAAAATGCCGGCAGATACGCTCGCCACTATTCGTGGTAATACGATTTATATGAGTTGTGCGTAAGAGACCCTGTAAGGTATACGACGTGAACATTTCAACACGTGGCGGCCGAGCCAAAAGCTCCAGATGTGACGTATGTACGAGCCGAACATGTCCGAATGAGGTGGGAATCTTTTATTTCCCAGGGCAGTTTTCGTTGCTGAGACGCGGGTGAATCGTCTTGGTGACCTCGACTTCGGTCTACCTCGAACTCCAAAGAAGCCTACCAAATATTCAACATTTATTTATATATTTTCTTAATTCCAACGTTGCTGCCTTACTGTTTTTATATATTATCCTTTCCAATTTAACCATTCTTTATCGTACCCCTTCTACACTTCGGTGATCCAACCAAACTGCTACTGCGTCAACAGTCGTCTTAAGCTAAACTATTTGCTGAGAACGCAAGAAAACTGACAAAAATCCGTGCTGATGCAGACAGTTTTGGAATTTTTCTACTCCTCCGGTGCGCGACTTTGAATCAAGTATTCACAACCGGGTGCCAGAAGCCCGAGAAGAAACATTGTCAGGCTGGCCTGATGTTTGCTCCGGGCTTCATCATATTGTAGTACGGAGACCTGACATAAGATATGTCGCAACTTGCCTGAACAGGTAGATGTTCGGCTATAGTCCGGAAACTTGATGTGCGGTTTCTTCCAGTTGCCTGATCCGGCTAGCTTCAAACAATAGTCAAGCAACTGGAGTTACGGCTTTTAGCAATTCGCTTGATGCATCTAGCGTCAGGGAATGATCAAGCAACTGGACCTAGGGCTCACTTCCATTCGTTTGATTCTGGTAAGTGTCAAGCGATCATCATATAACTGGACTTGTATAATTTGTTGCCGAAAAATCATCTTACTTCATCTTGATATATAATAAAGAGAGACGGGGAAGCATGCGGCATTATTATTCGGTTGATACATTTTACGTAAAATATGAATATTATCGATGAGATGAAAACAGAAAAGTGGAAGAATATTGCATAACGACTGCGTCTATGTTTATAGTGCGCGCTCAGTGCGCCCACTGGCTAATGGGTGGCGCCAGGCAATCCTCTCTCCCATATACATTAAGCGTCTCGCTATGAAATATAAGACAAGCACCAAGAACGATCAAAACCACTCTTCGATGCCTTTACAGCCCGTGAATATACCATATCCGAGACTCGCAGACCTCGATGAGATCCCCCAAATCAAATTTTAAATAGAAAGAAAAACAGTGATCATGTTTTTGGTATAAAGAAACCTCATTCATGCAAAGAGACCTTGAAAAATCCTTCTCACATACGGAGACAACTATAGCGTAAAGCAGTGGATCGCCGATTTACGTCGGCACCCCATCTTCACTTCACAATACGAAGGAGGGTCCGCAGACTTAAGTTTTTTTCTGCTTATCAGATTTTGATTTTATATCCTGAACACGCCTTGATCTTCTTGCCTAGCCAAATAATGATTTTTTACATTGATCAGTCCGAACTCAGTCAAAGTGTCACAAAAATTATTAGGGCTTGTTCATTCGTATTTTCTTATTTTTTGCGCCAGTCACACAGCTACGCATTCATTACTTCGAATATTGGCCATGCGCAACGTTACTTTGCTGGAAGAACTGCCAGAGTTGACCACTCAATACCCGTATAGAAATTTGATTCGTGGAACATCTACTGTGAAAGAGGTTTGTAATATAACGAATATAAGGCTAAGACATGATCCGCCTAGACTTGTGTAAGTAATGCAATTGTTGCATTGCGCGTCATATAACCCGACCGCGTACTGTAGCATTACACATGACTCTGAAACCTGACGCGCGGGACACACCGCGCCGCCGCTATCTAGGGCGCGCTGTTCTGTGTTCGCCTCTGCACACTGCGCGCGATGGGCGACAAGTGATAAGCGATATCCAATGAGAGCTCGAGTATGACGGAAATGCTCTATGAGAGTGACGTTGCCATTGGATATCGCTCATCGCTTGTCGCTCGCAGTGTGCAGAGTCCATTACTTCGTATTATCTCAGTAATTTTTGCCATGTTTGCAAGGAAGAAGGAACATGACGCCGTCGGCTCTCTAAGTCTCTACGTAATCAGTGAAATCTTATTTAGAACCGTAGCAATCACATAATAAAGTTTATATTTTATTTACACCGCAGACTGGCCTGCGCATTGTTTTAAATCATGACAACAGTTACGTCAGTTACGCTGCACCGTGCGCGCCATACGTTTTATCATTCAAACAGTAACAAGAAACAAGTACAAACATTGAGTGTTGTGTTGTTTTGTATAATTTTGTGGTATCGGTACATTAGTATTGTGAACATCAAAATTGTTCTATTATGGCGACGAAAAGAAAAAGTGGTGCCCTCTGGAATCACTTTGAAAGAGTGGTTCCCAGCAAAAAGGCGAAATGTGGCTACTGCTCCCAAATATTGGCAATTTCTTCTGGCTCAATAAGAAGCCTGAGCCGACACATGAAAACCATTCATCCTACCATTCAAATAAACAGTAACAGACAGCTAACATCTGATCCCGGAAGAAATGTGGACGCTGACATGTCAATAAAGCCTGTTCCCTCATGCAGTGAAAATTTAGCACAAGTTCAGACAAATAATGAACTCTCAATACAATTGAGAGTTCCAAATAGGCTAATCCAGCAGACAGGTCCCTCCATAACAAACTACCTAGTTACAAAAAAACTACTACCGCTATGCCGAACGCAACAGCTTGATGAACAATTAGTGA
>JAPYZJ010003414.1:0-16488 GCA_030522765.1 Ophioninae sp. B BG-2022a | reverse complement strand
AATGACACTTGACACATGAAATGTCATAGTGACACTTGACACATGAAATGTCATAGTGACACTTGACACATGAAATGTCATAATGACACTTGACACATGAAATGTCATAATGACACTTGACACATGAAACGTCACAATGACACTTGACACATGGAATGTCATAATGACATTTGACACATGAAATGTCATAATGACATTTGACACATGGAATGTCATAATGACACTTGACAGATTGTCAATATCATAAACTTACCATATCGTAAACGATACATTGGCATGTCGTCAATGACACTTCAAATATCATCAACTTGACACAATGTCAACGACACTTTGACACAATGTCAAATATACTTGACACGCCACCAATGACACTGCAACTAGCGATGACAAGCCTGTCAACATCGATATGACAATGGCAATAAATCTCCTAATCTCGTAATCCATCCTTTCAGTGTCAACGTGCCAGCATGAATTATCCACTGTGCCTATATACGTAACGCGTCAACGTCCTCGTTTAAGCACAGTGTCAACACGTCGCCAAGCTCGACTACCTAGTTCTCGTCATTGGCCCGTTGAAAATCTGAGTTAAAGTCTCGACGCTTCGATCCTGTTCGCTTTCATCAATGTCAAGACCACAGCCCTGAAACTTTCCTCCAAGCAAACTGGGTTAGAAACCAACCAAGCCGAGAGATCGTGACTGGGGGGTCATCCGAACAGCGACCTTCCAACGCTTGCACCGGAACTGTTGATTCGTACAGCTGGCACGTTCAGCATTATTAGCAGGTGCAAAGTTTTCCCGAAGACATTCCGCGGACCAACTTCCTCTCTGGTGAACAATACAGAACTGCCTGATGAAGAGGGAGAGAGGCTGATCCGAGGATCGATATTGTTGTTCGTAAGCTTAGAAAGGAAGATAAACGAGCGCCCCAATTACGAGTTTCCTACGGTACGGCGGTGGGCGCTCGTGTCCTCTAATTTATCCGGTCGTATAAGGCCTCCGCGTAGAGACATTGGAGTCTTCACTTGCGGACTACTCAAGGACTGGTAGGCGACGAGGGGAAGCGCCGTCAGGCGCAAGGGGGGGCGGTGATGGTGGTGGAGTTACGGGGTAATATTGCATTGTCGGCACAGAACTCATTTGCGAAGCGACGTGCTACGCCTACGCCAAAGACCCGACACAACCCGAGGGGATCTCCGGAGCGATGAGACAGCCTATGTCGAAAGCCCTTCGTAGTTGCTCGGTCGGCTCGACGCGTGTGCGTCACTTCGGTAAAGATTTTCTCGGTGGGCGCTTACGAGACCTCGAAGTAATTGGCCCGGGCTTTCGGCAAGCCCATCCACGTGCTCGCTCTTCCAAATCTCGGTTGGTATATGGTCCTGGGCTTTCGAGAGTATATCTTGTTACAGGCTTGATGGCTGAAACGTATTTGGATCAAGCTAGCCAGAGGGATGAGTGATAAGGGCATTTTGAGTCTGCGTGCAACAATGTGGGGTAAGCAAGTTGTAAGCAGGTTGATTCGGCATACCAAATAGAAGAAACACATTCGAGCTAACCCAGCTCTATTGGGTCACTTATCTTCATCATCTTCAGGGATCTTCATCATTTCGGGTTGTCAAAGGGAACGTGATTATGAAAGGAACTCTGGGTTTTGGATGGATAATGTTGGATTCTATGGGACAATGGAGGCTATTGATATTTAGGTTTTTATGACTTGAAATGGATACACCGCTCATTGAGCTTCGGAGTGTAGGCTCTTTGAGTTTTTCCGAACTCAAAATCACTCCGAGGGCAAAACGTTCAGATTACTCGGAAAAGCAATATTGTAGTGTTTGGGTTTGAACCACTTTTATAAAGAAATATTGATTTATTGTTCAGATCGACGCTGATCGACGCAAAATCATCAACCGATTGCGAATTTTCTAGGCAAACGTCAATCGAAGCAAATATGTTGATCCGCCTGATTTGATGTGAAAAATCCCTTGCCTTAGGTAAGACATTAATTTCTTCCGCTTCCGAATCCCGAATAATGTGAATTCCGGGTACCTCCAAATCTCTTCTACCGTTTCGACTGTGCTGTGAATTCATTCTTCAACCGAAATATCCTCAATAGAATGTCAAAAAAAACTATTTTTCCTTCTTATGCAACGATGGGACAATACGCTGACGACATCCAACCCCAAGAGTAGACCATTCCCATCCGGAGCTGTCAGTTCTCGAATAAGTAACCATTATCAACATGACTGGCAGTCGGACTTCGTCACGTAGTTTCCCCAAAGTCGATGTTTCCGGGATGCCCGAGTCAAGGAAAAGGGAATATGCGTTGGGGAGCAAGGGGGATGTCCTCGCATGATCCTACACCATATCCACGAGATATCTTACTCAGGTTAGTTAGGGGCTTGTTGGCAGTCTGCGACCCTAGGGGCCATTCTCTCCTGGCCACAATGGTCACCTCTCACGTACACAAGTCCAAAAGTATTCCTCCTTTGCTCCCTTTATCACCACCGTAGACCCAGCAGCGGGTCTTTTTCTTTCGCTACGTTACACCAGCTTTATCTTCTCGAAGGAATTCCCCTGGCTCAAACGAGACTCAGAATCCACGCAATGGATCACGCATGGGTATACAGGCTACTCCGGTTCCCTTTGTACTCAGTGGGTCCGTAGAAACGTGCGTTTCGCCCGAACGCCCTTCTCCATTCCTGTAGTACCATCGTGTTACTCCGTACGTGTAAACATTTAGCAGTATGCCCCACGCCCATTCACTGTTCCGGGTTATTTACCATAGAGCTCGCCTGGTGCGTCCTATGGTATTGGTGGGCGGAACGATTTGTGGAATGCGCGTATGCAAGTGCGAAAACCCGTATACTGGCGCCACCCTTATTGGGGTACAACCATGTTTTCCACCTATGTGCGCAGGGGTGACTGGAAATCATTGGGATTCGTACTGAACCGTTGGTTCACCATAAGAGGTAAGCCAGGATCGTGTGATGTCTCGCCACGTTCGTTGGAAGCTTCCGTTTGACTATTCGTCTCCCTCCGAGTTCAATAAAGGGCTGTACGGATGTTGGTGGAAAGTCAGAATCGTAGGCGCAAAACCGCAGCTTGACATTAGGCCAGCTGTTGCCGAGTGCAGCATCGACGATCCAGACGGTAGTGTTCGTTGTATGGATTAATCCAGTGGTATATGCTGGTAATATTGGCATCGTGAATCGGTAGACTAAATTTATTTAGTGATTATTCGAAAGCTTCGAGTACCCCTGAGTTTCGTCGTCATAGAATCCCCTGTGTCAGGGAAATCTGTTTTACGTCAAGTGCAGCGACTCGCGGATGACTCGAAGAGATTTGATTCTGATTAAGGCTGAGAGAAGCGTGCAGTTTGCTTAGCGCAGTGGAAGGCTTTATCGGTTCGTTTCGCTGATAGAGGATGGATTGATAAGGAACACGTTAACGTGAGTCGTGCACACAAGGATACCTATGTTGGAATCGGGAACCCTTGGATCAATTTTCCAACCAACAGAGACTGCCATCCGAAGAACAGTCCAAAGCACGACTGAGTCATCGATGCAGCAAACCGGGTTCTCGAAATGTCTCGAATAAATTAGCCTCGGCAGTGCTTCGGTCTTTTGAGGGCAAGGCTTCGAGTGTGTGTTTGTTCACCTGGATTTACGGTCCCGTAGGGTCGTAACTGGTAATCAAAAGGTTCCGATACCAATATCGAGGACCGACGTATACGGCACAAAGCCGATAGAGCCGGAGGGTGCGGTGGAAAGATGGAAGGGCATTAAGTCACGCTATTCGGAGGCACAAAGTGAACGCGTCCGGAGCCGGGATCAGGGACATTCGGCAGATCAGTGGACTACCAATGCCCATGAGTCGAATAATATACCCACGGAAGCTCGATCTCCTCAATCATTCAGGAATATCAGGAATTCACCTCGTAGCAGCCATCTTACGCAATGACACTCGAAAGTCCCCTGAAAAGCTTTATGCTTGAGACTCCGTCCAGGACACAAATTAGGGGTGTTCATGACCTGAAAGCTGGACAGACATCTTTCCAACTGTACCCAGAAGTGACACTTCGACGTGACTTGTCGAAGTGCAATTCGAATCAACAAAAAGTCATCCCCAACCCCCCCTAACCCCAGCTAAGCGTAGAAAGCAATATTAGCTAAAGGGACATCACGAGAATGCCAATAACGAGAGGAGAGTTCCGTGGATCAAGCGATAATCAATTTTGGGAAGTCCCTCGAAATCCGTGGTTGTGCAAACCCTGTGTCAATCTTGGCAACTTGCACCAGCGATTCGAGGGAAGTCCTGATGGATTCCCGCTATTGCGCCAAGTAAAGCAAGTGAGCGGCCAACATCGACGAGTAAACTTGGCGACATGTCACGCGAGCTGGAAGAATTCGATCCTCGGAAGGGTCGCGGAGTTATACCCGGTCGAACCGAGCGAACCGTGGAAAGAACGAACCAAGAGGGTTAGCCCTGACGTCGAGGCAAGGATAAGGGCACCTCATCCGGAGGATTTGATCGAATTCCGATATCGAATTGGCCCGGGCTCAGCTCACACCGGAGCGCAACTGAGGGGTGACTTCATCCCTTGCCATTTCTCTTCAAGGCTTTGAAAACAGAGCTCTTACCCGATATAACACAGCACGTACACACGGGCATGCGTCTACGGATACAACCCAAGGGTGTATATATTGACAATTCGGAATGAGGGGGTGGAGGGATAGGGCTTCTGGAATTTTCGAGTTAGTGTACACTATCCTACGACTTTTTTGATCGCCGATCAAACGGCCGAGTTAGAGGGATGGCTGGCTGGAGTGGACCACTTTTCTGGAATATTTATGTTTTCGAGGATCCTCAAGAATTCGAGAACTTACTAGACCATGGATGTGGGCTTTTACCCAAACTCTTGAGTCTTGAGGGTACCATTCGTTTTGTCATTCATCAATGAGGAAACCGATAATGTTTCGGGATCGGAAAAAGCTCCACCATCGATGAAGGTGAAAAAGCTATCGTTTCGATGATTAACACCGTCACCAGCATCCGATGGGAACAATGGCACTGAATCTTGCCAAGGAGTGAAGCATGGGAATGGAAGAAGAGTTTTCTTGAGTTCGATTCTGCCTTCAAGCGCAGAACATCAGGGGCCTTGGGGAATAATAGAACGAGTGGATGGTTCGAATCCGCGGGACCTTTTGTGCCACGGATGTCGTTCTTGGTAGAACATTTCTGGGGTGTGGACGATCGATTATGCTCGGGAAGATTATCAGAAAGTCATTGGAAGTTTTACGACGAAGATACACACGTTCGAGGGCTGGAACAGTCAGAGAGCCCATGGTTAGGGGGCTCGAATCGAACGTTTGCGTTTCGCGCGTTTCGATAATCCACCCTCGCAATTAAGAGTCTCCCTTCTTGAGGATGTCCAGGGTAGGAAATAAATGAAAAAGAAAAGAAGGGAGTTGCGTGTTGATCCGAGGGATCCCCCGAGTACAAATATCAAGATTGACGTAGTATCCTCATCCTTGGTCACAAAGGCGTGCCCTCTGCGATTCGATAAGGTCCCGATCAATTCACTGCGCACCGAGATAACCAAGAACGCCCATCAGCCTCCGTTGATCGTTCATCAAAATATCCACTCCTGCCCTTTCATCCAAAAATGAAACTGGGCAATGACAAGTTCAGGAATTTACTTTGGAACTTTGAAAAAAGTACTTTTTATTTGTACAATTAAAAATGGAAAACACAATAGTCAGAAATAACCAGGATAATAGGACTTCAGCAAAAAAAGTACGGAAAACTTCGAAAGTCTGTTAAGTTTCGGAAGTAACGAAATATGAAAAATTGTATTCCCCAAAGAATCAGAGTTGAGGTCCACACTCTTTTGTTCAATGTGATTAGGCAAGAGAGATCGAAGTATCCTCAACCCCCTGCTGGTCGGTTGATTTTCCCTGTGGGCCCTGGGCGTTAATCCGACGATGAGACCGGACAATTAGGGCCAAAATTCACGGTTGGAGGAAATGGACTAATAACGAAGAACAGGGTGGACCAACGACGTGGGGTTGTTTTAATGGAGCCTCAGAAAGGCACACGAATAAATCCTTCGTCCCTCGTAACTAAAATCCCATCCACACGCGGGTCCAGGCAAGTGTGCATTTTTATGGCACGAAATAGGATTACAAGTCAGCGTACATGGAAGCTTAATCGCAAAATGGATTAAAAAAAGAAATGGGATGCGAAGGTTTTGAAAAATCGTGTAGAATTAACGACGAAGCCAACACAAATAAATCCACGGAGGTTCTAAAAATAAAATTAGAGGCCTAGAATAAGGGAAAGTCCTCAACGTTTCAGTGCCACCGAAATGGACACTGGATAGGCAAAAGAAGCACTGGAGAAATCCGTCAAAGAGGTCGCCGGACAAATTAGGCTTCCGAACGATGAAACCCATTCCCGAGGGTAACCAGAAACACGGAGGGAAAAATGAAGAGTGAGGGAGAGAAGAGAGAAGAAAAAAAAAGTATGCACGAGGATAAAAATGTTTTTACCCTTTTAGCTAGTTCAGAGGGGAGAACAAAGGCAAACAGGCGACTGAGAGATAAGCCGTTGTAATTAAATGCTCGACGTTCCTGTGAGGTGTCTTCTTCAAGGGATTCGGTATGGGCCAATATGGCGTTTACATGTTGCAATATTTTCGTTGTTCTAAAGTCCACATCGTAATGATTCAACAAACACGACTCGATCTTCATATCCAATTGCATGATCGATCATTTATTTCTTCCCTTTGACGATTTCTCGACGAAACTAACGATTTCGAAAGAATCAAATGGGTTCGTGTTCAGGGGATCAGGAAACATCGGAAAAAATCCGGAAAAAATCTGGAAAAAGAGTATTCGACCAAATCATGACTAAAGTACCTGACCCATGTGAGACCCAGTGCCTAATTAATCCCACGTTCTAAATATCCAAAACTACAAAGTCAAACGGATTGAGTTCTCATCGTCGAGTGTCTAACTTTGAATGGCCGCAATTGCCATAGCAATCGCCTCGATGTGGCGAACCCAAACAAATTTGCAGTCGATAGAAGTCAGCGCGTGCGATCGCACGTAGGCGTTCCTTAAATTTCGACGTTCAAAAACTTTCGAAAATAAAAAGTTCTTTTAATATTACTTAGTCAATCTTCATTCTAATTATATGTAGTGGTTTATCATAACTGTACATTTTGTTATCAAAATTCAAGTTAAAAATTGAAGATTATATATTTTTTTCTATTTTTTTGTACGAAGTTACAACGGGTATGGTCTTATTAAGAAACAGTGATCTGAGTAAAGCCCAGGAGTCTTTTTTTTTAAAGCTTATAGTTAATAGTGAATATTGTTTTCCGAATCAAAATTATTATTAATACGTTGATTACTGAATAAATGATTGAATGAAGATTTTTGGTTTGTTTATATATTTTTTTTTCTTAAAAACAAATCAAGTGGGCCGTACCTTACGTAACCCCTCATATCCATTCCGGATCATCAATCACCCCGTAGTCCAGTGTTCTTTTTAGAACTTGAACGTCCATTTTTCCCAACCTTGCCGTTTAATAAAACAATTTAAAAAAATCTCCAAGCAGAAATCTTCTTCAACTCGGCATACTTTCATTTCCATCTTCTTTGTGTATCACCTCGTATATTTATCACAATCCTCATCTGCTTCTGGTATCTTCGCAGTTTTACGGAATTCCCAGCGTGTGGCGGATGGAAAAACGAAAGAGAGGTATATAGGTAGGTGGGCTATGAGAGGTTTTGTAGGAAACACGAACTTCGATTGACCAGAAGACGCAAAATTCCGAAACTACAAATTTCCTAAAGGTTATGCCAACAAAAGCACGAAATCTCTTTGGATTTGTTTGGGTTCGTTAGTTTGATATTTAAACCCTTGATTTCAATCAAACCCAAACAAAACCAAACAAACCCAAAAATTTACAAAATTTGTAGTTTCGGAATATTCGAAAGGACATGCCAACAAAAGTACGAAATTTGTTTGGGTTTGTTTGGGTTCGTTAGTTTGATATTTAAACCCTTGATTTTAATCAAACCCAAACAAAACCAAACAAACCCAAAAATTTACAAAATTTGTAGATTCGGAATATTCGAAAGGACATACCAACAAAAGTACGAAATTTCTTCGGGTTTGTTTGGGTTCTTTAGTTTGATATTTAAACCCTTGATTTTAATCAAACCCAAACAAAAACCAAACAATACCAAAAATTTCCAAAATTTGTAGTTCCAGAATATTCAAATTCGGGATTTTGAGCCTTCTGAGCATTCGAAGTTCGGATTTCCTACCCCACCCCGGCTATGAGAGACCGATTGCGGTTCGGTTACGAAATTACTTGGACAAATAAACACCGAATAGAATACGCGCTCGGAAAAAAAAGGGGCGGGAATGAAAAAGAAATAGGGAGCATTGCAGTGACGTATAGTCGTACGAGCATAGAGGGTTTTACTACCCACAACCCCTAGATGTCTCTCTCTCCCTCGCTCTCTGTATACGTGATTGCCGGGAGGTCGACAAGTTTTTTTTTTTGTTCTTTCTTTTTCCTCCTCTTTTATTTCGTTTAATGCGTTTTCGTACGTGAATTTGTCGAAAGGGATCAAACGCAAATGCGAACGAGGGATTAAACGAGACAGTGCGGAGGTACGAGTGGAATGACTGGGGAAGGATGAGGAGGGAGTGGGGGAGGGTTGAGAGGTAGAGGGTCGGAGAAAGGAAAAGAGAAATATTGAGAGAGAGAGAGAGAGGAAGAGAGTATAAAGCTTCGTTAGCGAAATTGAGTCACGAATTTGAGAGATGGAGTTCGACTTGAATCAATTCTCTGCATATGCTGCTGGATTTACCCCTAAATCTCTTCTTCCCTCTTCTTCTCCCCACCCTCATGTTCTCTCGGTTGGTACGCATGTACGATTGATTATCCTCGATTAGTGGCCTACAAGTACACGTCAAGAGCACAAGAGGGCGTTTTCCATAAAGTGATATTTCGAGGAATATATCGAAGGCTTTGAAAAACTTTATTTTTATTTAAATTTTGGATACGTGTAATCTTGATTTTATATAATATTCTCGGTCCTTGATTTTCTGCCATCAATTGATTCTCTTTCAGTTTACATTTAAATTGATGAATTTTTGGCCACCCAAAGATATATTTATTGTTCGAGGAATATTTTTATTACTAGTTGAACGTAATTTTTCTTTTGCGGACCATAAAAAATTACGACCTCCTGGCCCTCATACCACGCCCAATTCTACCGCAATAATCCAGAAAAAAAAACGGAACGCACATTTGTGCGGCAACGTCACGTTTCGCCTTGATCGTAAAAATGCTGAAAATTCTCGGCGTACCCCCTCTCGGTCGGCCACCGGAATTCCGTGAGGAAATGTGGGAACGAAAAAAGAGACGAAATAAACCAAATTTATCGATGCTAGTTCGAGTCGTAAAAAAAACTGGGCGAAACGTTTTTTATTTTTTCAAATATTTTTTCTTTCTACATTACGCAGACTAGAGAGGTAGACACGTAGCGTGGAGTCACGAGACGAGACAAAATACCCTATCGAACGGAAAGAGAGAAAGGATGAGAGAACGAAAAAAAGAGGTGAAAAAAAAGGAAACACCCTATAGGGAAGAGAGTCGAGGGAAGGGTTACGCATCGTCGTGCGTTTCTACGTGTATTTGTAATTGAAGCGAGACCGAGTGTTCGACGAGTACCGTGGGAGTAATTGAGTTCGGTTGTCGAAGCAAAAAAAAAAAACATTTTAAAAAACAACATCGGAAACATGCGGACCACGATCGGTTTTGATGAATTAAAAAAATCTCGAATCGTTCGTGTTTGACCGCGCAGACGCAAACAAAATTTCAGATTCCATAGTTATTTCGACATCGACGAAAATAAAACAATAAAAAAGAAAATAATAATAACGATTCGAGTAAAAAAAAACAATAAATGATAATACTGATAGTAGTAGTATTAATGATTAATTTACTTATTTTTGTATTAATATTTATAGTTTTGGAAAATAATGTTGAATAATTAAATAATAAACTATGTTAATAATTGTTATGGTTTAATAAATAATTATAAAAAAAATAATAAATAAACAATTATATTTCGGAAATAAGCGTTTATCAATTATGAACAAAAATATCAATTAGTTATAGTAGTAGTACTATTACCACCTATATAGTTATGTAATTTGTCAATGTTGTTTTGTATGATAATAAACAAACAAACAAAATAACGACCAAATCAACAACAATAATAAATAGCATCGTCAGGTTTGGTGCACTCGAATATCATTGACGTATTAAAATATCGAAGCACTTGTTTAAAACCGAAAGAACGAAATACGTGGCGTTAATAGTTTTAGATTCGAGTGGAATTCGAATGAAAATAATAACAGACAATGGGAGAGGAAAAAGAAAATTGAGGTGCTCGGGCAGGATTTCGGAGGTACACGGTAGAGCGACTTCCGATCGCATTATTTCGGGTACAGGATGCCCAAACGGATGAGAAACGGGGAAAGGAAATGGCCTGTTGGAAAACCTTAAATTCAAATCGAAGGCAGCCGGAGGCATAAGGAACGATATTGGAAAACGTTTTGCGCCCGAGAGCGCGCTTCGATAATTGAGGCGGAATTCCTCTGTTCGTCGTCGGCGAAACGTGGACTCTGCGATTTTCGTCGATAACTTACCATTGTGTATTTTCGGGAGCTACGCGAAGCAATTATCTACTTACATTTAACGTCTGTCCTATAGAAAACAATGAGAAATTGTTCGCAACTTCAATTTAATAAAGGTGAAGCAGTAAATATTTCTAACCTTAATTTAGTGGGATTAACCAGTAGAATTTCTAACCTCGATGTATTCAAGTCAAGCAATCGTATGTCCAACCACAATTTAGTGAGTTAAAGCATTACTAGAGTTAGGGATTCCTAACCTCGATTCTGTGAGGTCATCAAGTATAGTAGATTTAAGATATTACTGCGAGATTGACTGAAAAACCTTAAATTTGTTTCTTAGTTTTTTAAAATTTATTTAACGCCAAAAGATCATTCTTTTTCGAAAATTAATCAATTGTTTTTATAGAACTAGCATTATTATTATTTTATCAGTGTTATTATTATATACTAGAGTTATTACTATTTTTCAAGAAATTGAATTATTCAGTAAACATAAATTAATATTTTATCTTACTTTAATATTAATAATAATTACATTTTATTAATATGAATCATAATTGAATTAAATATTAGAAATATTATTAGCGTTAATTTATATTTAACTAAATATACAAAGAGCCAGATAAAATGATAATCCGAACAGCCCTGTTTCAAGAAGCTCGTAAGTTCGAATGACTCGTCGGCCATTTTGTCAAACATTACGAGACGACATTTTGATCGCCGCTCGAAATACGGCACACCCGTGTCACGAGTGTTAATTTCAGGTCGAAGAGCATGAAATATATACGAGGTCCTCGTAGCACTCCAGCGATAAATCGCAACAAATCTTTCCGGAATATAATTTTTTTTACAGGGATATCGCAAAGGCGTGTGAGAAGTTGGTTCGCGAAGTGTCGTAGACAACTGGAGCAGGAGGATTGGTGCATTGACGACGCACGTGTCCATAAAGCCACGCCGAGTATCAAGATCCCCTTCCCCCTTTAAGTTTTCCAACTCCCAACATCCAGCACAAAGCTGGCCAATAAATTTTCGTAATAAACGCCCGGGGAGTTCCGATAAGAGTCCCGGATAGCGCGAAACAGTTGAGACACGGGGTAGAGGCAAGGAGGCTTGAAATGAAGTACGACACGCTGGGGTCCGCAAAGATAGGGGTGGCGAGGGGACACAAGAAGCAGGAAACGTCTTTATAGCTGCGGTAGAAATGGGGAAAGCTCGTTGGTCAGGTATAATAAAGTATCCCGATGATACCTTGGGGTATAGATGCTTTATATCCTTTTCCGTGATCCGCCATCAAGTTTCGACCTAGATGGGGAACAGCACTATGAGTAGGAAGAAAAAGGAAGAAGTCAAGCCGAACACATATTTTTTTATGCTGCAGGCTTGATGGGTTTTCCATCTCGGAGTTCTAGCAGAGCGTGCTAAGCCTATTGCCTAGCATGACGCGGTATCGCAACCTTCATATCCTATTGTTCAGACAAAGTAGCAAAGTAGCCTTGGCAGACTTTCGGTTTAAACCGGTTCATCAGAAGATAACCAACTTGCCAGCCAATGTTAACAGCTGACTATTCTTTATTGCGCGACGATAAGCTGCTGTAGGGTTCAAGCAGAATAGAAGGTGATCGTTGGTAACTCATCGTTGGTAACTCATGAAGCCAATTGCGAAGAGTAATCGTAAAAAAGATTGGAATTGGTTGTCGATTTCAAAGCAAAATTAATAAAAAAAAACGCAAAAAGTGAAATCCAATGTGTCTTTACGTAATTCATTTTCCAAAAATATCAAGATCGTGGAAGCTTGGAGAGGCAGTTCAGCCGTTCCGGATTTACCGTCAAGCGTCAATGCCCGATCGAAATGCAAAGCTCGGAATTCCAGGCGTCCAGGAATAAAGCCAATTGCGACGAGTAATCGTAAAAAAAGATTAGATTCGCAGTGGTTGTCGATTTCAATGGAAAATTAACCAAAAAAAAAAAACACAGAGAGTGAAAACCAATGTGTCTTTACATAATTCATTTTTCAAAAATATCACGATCGTGGATGCTTGAACGGCGAGTTCAGCAGTTCCGGATTTACCATCAAGCGTCAATGCCCGATCGAAATGCAAAGCCCGGAATTCCAGACGTGTCTTTAGATGGGAAAGTCCCCGGTGGGTGGGCAAGAAAGCTTCCGGTTTGGCGTGAACAAATGACGTGTGCGGCTCGAGTGAGTGTTTCCGTGAGAATTCTTCGAGGTTTCCGGTGGATCGTAAATTTAGCGGAAGATTCGATCAGCGGTGCGGGGTCTTGAAAATCCTGGCCGGGGTGGCCAAAGCAATTTCTCCGTTAAACTTAACAGACCGCGTCGAAGTTGGGGCAGAAATATAGGTGGCGCAAAAACGAGGAGATGCGCGAATGAAAGAGGTGGCACGGTCTAGAGATTTACAGGGAAACGCTACGAAGGGAACGGGGTCGGGTTGGATGAGAGCAGTTATTCCGCATAGTAGAGCGATCGCTCGGTTGTGGTGGGAGGCAATTTTGGTAAAAGGGTTTTCCTATTTCGCTCACGGTTGGACCGGGAACCGCAATAGCCACATTTATAGCGTTGAGTTGAGTACGAGATCGTGGGTTTTGGGTAGTGGAAGGTGGCTCGGTACGTATATACACCATCATGCGCACCAGGTGACTTCGTGTCTCAGCTAAAAGCAATTTCCACCCGGGGCATTTACGATGAACGAGCATACGAGAATCGTTGCGGTTCCTGACGCGCCCGAGCGCGTTAAAGGCCTCGCGCCATTCTTGCCGTTTTACAATGGATCAACGATATACGTCATCGCCACATGAGGATTATGGTACCAGAAGCTAAAAAGAAGAAAGAAACAGCCAGCCGAAGGTAATCCCATGATGGATTATAGAGCTGGAAAGTAGAAAGGCAGGTGGAAGATGAACGAGGTGAAGGTGAAGGCTGGTTATCGCTGGAGGGTGCGCCAAGACAAAACGGTGCAACGGGAAGAGGAACGCTCGGGATTGGATCAAGGTGGTTCAAGGGGGAAGCTGCATCGCCAGGAACAGGTGAGCTGCGGTTACGAAATTCTCTCCAAACACAAAAACATAAGTCACTCTTCAAGATAAAGGAACCTCTGTAGCGGTATCGAAGATGCCTAGTTTTTGAAGTATTTTTAAGACACGTCTAGACCTAACCTGAAATATTTGGCGCGTTCTTCTTTTTAACTTACAATAGTCTGTTCTTCGTCTTATTATGGCATCTCGTTGGAGTATTGATATTTACGGTTTTTCAATTCGTTTCGAATAAACGTCCATATTTTCTTATCTATTAATATTATGTAATTTTTCATTTTCTCTAAGCAGCATATTTTATATGTTGTTTTCCGTAGAATGCCGTGACGGAGTGGTAAACCGAAACGTGGTCTCCACAGAAAAAGGCCACTCTGTCACACTATTTTTGAAAAAAACCGACGTTAAAAAAGGATTTTTATTAGCCGGAAAGGAAACTTTAATTAGTACTAATGAAAACACAGAAGCAACTTTTTTTTTTAATCCCACATAAGTCACAATTATGTGTAGTTCAAAAACCAAAAAAACAGAAAAACGTCGTTTTACTGTAGGTTAAAAAGAAGAACGACCCATTTTCGAATCCAGTTGTATGGATAGTTACATGTTTTTTGGTCAAACCGAGCATGAAGCTTTGTAGAATTCATAGACGCAGGGACTCGTTTGATTTTTTTCTAGTTAAGAATGATTCATCTTCGGGAAACCTTGGTCAAAGAATTCCAGCAGTCTCTTTAGCACCGTCACATGGTACGGTCTGTTAAAGATTATCAGAAAGATTGAGCCCTGGCTAGATTACTTCTGGCCATTTGGGATGACAGATATTCGACAAATATCTAGACCACACTCGCAGAAAAAAGAACTTCCAGATATTCCATTAAAAGCCAGGTAGAGTTGATCCAAGGAGGACGAAATAACGAGAGCAGCGCACCACGGGACTGGGTCCTGCGGCAACAATTTCCGTGCACGTTCAGTAATGCATGACGCGGACGACTCGTCCGTATTATTCGTTGGATTGGCTTTCGGTCGGGAAAAAAATAACGCGCAACGAATCTCATTCGCAAAAGTCCAGTCGAATGAATGAAAACTGAGACGAGATAGGCAAGAATTTGAAAACAGGATCGGGGATGGAAGACAAACGATCCCAATCAGAGAATGGCGTGCGAGTAGGAGGGGAAAGGGTGCAAAAGTACTCGGGAGTCTGTGAAGGATTCTCGATGTCCTCGGGCATGATAACACAGACAAGAGTCAGACTGGGGTTGTGTTCGTACGGTAGGAATGAGAAGAGGGCTTGCCGCAGCCATATGGGAGAAACGGTGTAAGCCCCGAGGCTGGGATCGTGCACAGTGGTGCCAGGAGTAGACAGTGGTGGTTTTTAGGGGGCACCATAGAGTTTTTCCGCAATTAAAACGTTTCTTTATTCACAGCTACGGGTTTTGATGTCCGGGAGGCAAAGAGGGAAATGGTCGAGTTGTTCACCGAGGGAACGGAAAGATTCCCTCTTACTATACGAGATTCTCCTTCACCCTCCGTATCTTTTTCTCTGTCCTTCTCATTGCGGCGAAGCTTCTGCCCCGTATTTTCCCGTTCATCTCCGGAATGAGTTTGGGTTGGGTTGTTGCTCGGCTGGTCGCATCGCGAAACGAAATTAAATTCCCTTTACGAGTAACGCAGGGAAGAGAAATGATCCTAGGGAGTACTCGAGTGTTTTCTTTCCTCGCTTTTTTTTTCGACAGAGAACGCGAGTGGATCCCGCCCGACGGACATTTGAGGGTCGACTTAAATAATTCAGACGTCGAGAGGCCTTCGTTCGTTTCCTCCCTCGTCGTTGTACGAAATGATCAGAAAACACGGTCTCCTAAATGCTATCTCTCCCATTGGAGGTCTTCAAACAACGAAAGAGTCTGAACCAAGCAACTTGGCCTGAACCAAAACACGGATATGCTCGACGAACAAACGATGGTTGTCAGTGTCGAAGTGTCAGATCCAAAAGTACAAGAAAATGAAACAACCTGGCCCAGTTCCCCAAAAGTCCCAATTGCCACTTTCTCTTCCCTCAAATAACTAAAATCTAGTCTATTCAGCGCAGCTTTTGGCACTGTTCGTCTCGTTGATGCTGGTTCGTTTCATCTTGAAGTCGTTTGGTATTCCACACGCGTCGCAGCTTCGTTCGAATCGCCAACGAGCTAGCATGGATGATGTACGTGTCGTTTCATCCCTCCATTGAGGGAGTCATCCGCGCAGGAGTTCACGGAGGCCAGGCCAAAACGTAGTAGGGAATTCAGGGGAGGGAACCGTTCCTCAAGCTTTCAGTGTATACGTGTGTACATCGATTTCGAAGGGACGCGTCGATATTTTCGACAACGACGCGCCGTCCCCATGACGACGCGAAAACGTATCGAGAGTTACGGTGGTGCCATTTCCTTTTTAGTTCGATTTTTTTTTACACCATCCCTCTCTCATTCTCGTTCCTTATTGTCAGTCTCGTTTGATCCGTTTCGTCGATGGCCTTTGGATGTGCGTGTGGATATTGGCGACGGACTTTGGTACATCGTATATTCGTATCGATTGTGGCTCATCGTGAATCATCCCTCGGGTAGCTAATCTTTGTACATATACAGGGCTACTGGTAACTCGACGTATTCCTTGCAGGACGTCATAGTAGAGTTAAAATGCAATAAATTAAGCCACCAAATGTTCTACCGAAGTTCAGTAGTTTTTTA
>JAPYZJ010003413.1:0-16489 GCA_030522765.1 Ophioninae sp. B BG-2022a | reverse complement strand
TATTATTGTGATTAAAAAGTTATTATTGTTAAAAATACAATTTAAGTTCAAGTACCGATTAATGTGATCTCAATATCGTCCCCGGGACGGAATTAGGTGGTCGGTTTTAGATTTCAAGATTTTCCACTTCATTATAAAAACTATTCTTAAATAATTAAAAACAAAGTTATCGAGCTATTTTTTACTTTTAATATTAAAGAAGTGTTCTCGCTAATCTTTGTTATTTTATTAATTTTTCTACTTGCAATATTTTTGTTTCTACAATGTTTTTACAAAAAGGGAACGATATTTGGCGACTGTACCTTATTTAACCGGCGGAGGCCGACGTTTTTAATTATTAAACCCAAACAACCTTAATTATTTCCATAAGTTATGAGGTTATTTGGGTTTGTTTATTTCAACGTATTTTTCGCCAAACTTCAAAACCTCATAACTTATGAAAATAATTAAAAATATCAGCCTCCGCCGGCTAATTGTTGGAGCCTCACTTTTGCATACTCACCCAAGCGTCTCTACAAAAAAATGCATCTTTACCGAAATACAATAATTTGAAAAACGTCACGGGTCATATTGACCCAGTATGCACTAATAGGTAGACACTTCGATAAGAAACCCCACATTTTTTTAGATTCTTTGAAAACCCAAACAAACTCTGTAAACCCGAGATTTGCCTAAAAGACCCAGTATACACACCGTGCACTCGAAAATATAGTCCAAACACGTCTAATTTAAAAATGTCGTAAAAAAGGTAAAAATGTGTAAAGATAACGCGTCATTTGTGTGTACAGCCAGAATAACGAGTTCGATAAACGGCAACGTTCGATAAACGGCAACGTTCAAAATCTAAGCCGTTACCGTGATACGTAAAACGTATTGGGTAATACGGATGTTCATTGCGCATACTCACCAATTTGAGGTACGTCGTATTGCCGATTGCCCCGTGCGGATCTGAGGAGTAACTGCGACGCGATATTGGGGCTGCCGGGTGGATTAGGGCTCTGGGGTTGTCCGTTCCCGGTCCATTGTGCACCGTTCCTCGAACTGGAGGGGATCCTCCCGCGCGATCCGTCGTTTCTCTTGACGGCCATCTTATCGGCAAGGTTCCAATGATCCTGCAGCTGATCCTCGTTCTCTTCCCTCCTGATCTTGGCCAATCCGCGTTCATCAGGGGTTCTCGTAATTTCGTTATTCGACCATTCCGCGGATGCATATTTGTGTTGCGGGAGAACAAAGCGGGCATCGTCGTTCCGATGATTCGTCCCCTCTAACGTTCGAACACGATCATAGATCTGGATCGGTTGGGATCTCGAAGTTTTTCGGGCGAGGTCGTTCTCGTTGTCGCCGTTGCTTCTGATGGGATTTATCGCTAAAGCGTTTCTCGACCTCAACAATCGCCTTCTCGCCCGGTAAATATCGGCTATTCTCCTCGAGGCTTCATCCCTCGGATTGGATAATGTTCGACCGGAAATGAGAAGACGTCGATCGCGAGGATCGAGGCTGTCGAGCACGGCCATTGCAAACTCATCGAGAAAAGCGCTTTCCCGAGTATTGCTTCCGGTTCTACCTCTCTCCTCTTTACTATTACGATTATTTTTATTTGTATTCTTATTGTTATTGTTATTATTATTATTAATATTATTAATATTATTATTCATATAAATATTATTGTAACGATAATAATAATCGTTATTCGCACCCTCGTCAGCGGCCTCGTTCTCGTCGTCTTCGTCCAACGACCGACGGAAGTCCGTTTCCTGCTCGTCAAAACCCGCTCTCTCGTGCCGATATGACGGCGAGTTGTCGAGCTCGAGGATAAGCGGTGACGATATCTCCTCGTACACGGGCCTGAGGTTCGCCTCGTTCTTCCCGAAATGACCCTCCTGATGCGTCCTCAGACCGGAAGTCGCGGCTTGTTGCTGCTGCTGCTGGTGGTACGAGGTGGTGGAGGACGACGATAAAGAAGATGCGGCGGATGAGGAGGAGGAAGAAGACGACGAAGAAGACGAACCGTGGATGCTCGTTGCCCGATTGCCGAGGCTCAGGGCAAGACCCAGACTCACGTAACTAAGGAGCCAAAACATTTGGCTCGACATTTTCCTCGGATTCGTTTGCCACGCTTGTCCAATTTAGAAATTTCTTTCTTCCCTTGTCGCGTTCTCACTCGATATCCGGTTACCGCGGATGTTGATCACTCCCGATTTTCGGTTTCTTAGCTACTTGCGTTTCTTCCCTTTATCTATATCTCTCTCTCTCTGTTCAACTTCCGGTCGTCACGGTTGTGCCGATTTCCGGTTTTCGTATGTACTTCCGGTTTGTTATTATTTTCTTCGTTCTCAGTTTCAAGTACCGCCGGTGTTGATTTGAACTGCTTTTCCGCTCGTCCTTGCCACAACTTCCGCTTCGGAGGTATTTCCAGTTCGATCGCGCTGTCTTTTTTTTCTCTTCCCCTATCTCTTTCTCTATCTCTTTTTCTCGTTGTCTACACCTCGACTGCTAATCCTCCTCTTCTGACTGCTGCAGCTATTTTCGTATGCAGACTTCCGGCTCTTCCTTTCCCGCTCTCTCCATTTGACTTCCGGTCGGGATGAGTATCTTCCGCGCCGTGTTCCGGTCGTGCTTCTTATTCTAGCACTTCCGGTCTCTTGTCACACCCTCTTTCTCTCTCTATCTTTCTCTCTCTTACTTCTTTCCTTCTCCCTCTAAAGCTCTATCAGTTTGTACGATGCGCCCGATGAACGCTCCTCAATGATCATCAGCAACGGGGAAGAACGTAGTGTTGTGTTGCTTCGTCAAGTTTTTTGTTTTTTGTTTTTCTCGTTTGGTTTACGCTTATTTGCTTCAATGTTTGAGCGAAGCCGGAAGTGATTGCGAAAGACCGAGGATATTTCGGAATTGGAGCGATAGAAACAAAGAGAGAGAGAGAGAGAGGGAGAGAGAGCGAGCGAGAGAGAGAGAGAGAGAGAGAGAGAGTGATGAAGTTGATTGATGCGAAAGAAGAGTTTGCCGGTAGAGCGCGCGGCGATGAGAATTTCCTCTTCTTCTTGTTTTCGGTGACGGAGATCGCTCCGGTCCACAAGAGGCTCGAGGTTCTTGTTTTTCTTCTTTTTTCCCCTGCAGCCGTTTCGCTCGCCTCAGGTTATCGATTCAACCACGAACGTAACAGGTACTAATATATTTGTTCCTCCCTCGTTCACGATTACCCTCACCCCCGTTGCCTTCCTCTCTGTCTCTCTCTCTATCTCTCTCTCTCTCTCTCTCTCTCTCTCTTTCTCTCTCGCTCTTTCCTCCTTGCTACGCTCGGCCGATCGATTTTTCGCCGGTTTTACACTCTCCTCAAGGCGAACGGCTTTCCCATGCACTTCTCCCTTCGAGAGAGCCTGTTGAAGAAAAGCTTCTCCGGGCTTCCTACGAGGCGACGATTTCCACGCAATTCCCGTTATCTCCGGTCGACTCGACGATCCCGACGTTTCACCAAAAAAACAACGATCGAGACCACCCTCAACCGTGGGGAATTCGAGTGCGAACGAACAAGGACGAAAAGATGATGGACGAAGATAAACACCCGCGCACACACGGATCGCACCAAACGACGAAAAAACAAAACGATATACACTTCCGGTTCTCACTCGATGCAGTTACCGATGATCTTCCGGCTCGTTGATTCTCCCGTTTTCCGCTGGACCCCTCGCCGGATCTTCTGTAAACATAGAGACAAGGGATTCGCTATTTCGGCTAACCCACCTAGTACGAGGTACACTGAACATCCGAACCGCTCGCGCAACGGAGAACTCATGGAACGAGAAATAAAAGCCGCGGGGATACGTTTTTTTTACGTTTGTTCCACTCTACGACGAATATTTGGTAGCTTCCGTTAGGCTAGGTTTTTTTTTATTGTTAGGTTCTTCGGATATCCCTTTTTCTAACCCCCGATCGATCTTTTAACTTTTTCTATTTGGCTCTCCAATTCTAATTCGTTTCTAATTCGTTCGTCTCAACCGCCGAGAATCACGACGAAGCAATTACCGAATTTTCCTTATTTCAGTCCTCGCACGATCTCTATCAGAATCCTTTGCCAATAGGAGTAATCATCGGTATGAGATAGGAAACCCGAACTTCGATTGACAAGGAGGCTCGAAATTTCGTATTTAAATATTCCGAAACTACAAATTTCATAAAGCTTTTCCTGACACGAGCTTTAACCCTTCATAGATAACCTACGTCGAAACGACGTAATCGATTTTGAAAAATTGTAAAGTTTTGTAAAGTAAGAAGTACCTTGTATTGTTCTTTAATTTTTTTTCTAATAAAAATATGAACAAACTTGAATGTTTTTCATTTACTCACAATAAAATTACATACACTAAGACATAATATCGCATTCATAAACCTAATATACACAAAATCCAAAATATGCACACTCAAACATCCGCACGTCGAATCGACGTATGGTTATCTTTAGTGTACAGTGAAATATGATTATCTATCTAGGGTTAACGAAACTTTTAGTTTCGGAATTAGAAAATTCGGAATTGTGAGACTTCCGGTCAATAGAACTTCGGATTTCCTACCCCACCCCGAATTATCTACCGATATGTTTCTTCTTGATGTTCAACAAACTTCTCCCCCCGGTTATGTCTCGTTCCAAAAGTTCCACGAGCGCGCATTACGTAACGACGACCGAGAGAGCGGAATTGCGCAGTTGTGCCGTTTCGTTGGCACCATAACAAAGATGGACGAATTCTTTGAGTTTCCCTCAGTCCCAGCTGGTGATAAGTATTATTCCTGGCGCAATCCCGGCCTTCGGGTGTTACGAACGCGTTTGGAAGGAGAAATAAACAACGAAATAAAGAAAGGTGCGATAAGTGCGACATTCCATCAACCCTCGTTTCGGCATCCGTTCCAAAGTTGATATCTCTCGTTCTCCCGTATGGAAACAAAAAAACCGAATCCATCGCGGAATCGGGCGATCGCATTTTCGCAAATGAAGATCTTAACCCTAGAATACTACTCTACGTTGCAGAGGCACCCGCGTTTTTGATATATTGCTCTCTCTTTTTATCCCCTTTTCTCTCTTATATAATATTATAAAAATCTCTTTTATATAATATTATTTAAAATTGTGCTTTTCTCTTTTTAGTAATAGACACCATTATATTAGCAGTCAAAACATATCAATCATACTTATAGGTTTTGAATAAAATCATTAGTCAATATGTTGCGTACGTCGCAACATGAGTAGTAACGTGGGGTTAACGGCGAGGAACATTATGCGCTGTAACGAGGGTTGAACGCGTTTAGAATAATCCTTCTCGCTCGTCATATTTTCGTTCGATCCTTTTCACTCTTTTTTTTTGCCATTCGTCAATACCTGTTCGATATCCAGAGGCTTGTGAGGGGGCACTTGTGAGAAATATTCTGTGATTGCGGAAGAGGGTGCTCGAGAGAGAGATATTATCGTGCGGTGCAGCGGTGCTCGTGAGGTTGTGGTGGCAATGTATCTGCTTGCTTGTGCCGTACGTTTCTGCATGTATGTATGTGTCTGTTTGTGTATATATGTATCTGTATGTGAGTCTCTGTGCACAGCGGTGATATTACAGGTGCTCGTGGGTACAAAAGACACTTATACGAGTTGTACGGTTTTTATCGGAATTATTATCATCCTTGTCTCTTTTTATCATCGTTATCATCATAAAGCTATAAACTCGTGACTTTTTGTGTTCCCGTTCGTTAACGGTGCTTCCTCGTTATCCGAGTTATAGACACGTACGTGTATAGACGTTCAGCCATCCATACTTGGTTACCACTCATGCACACACACACATATTTATATACATATACATATATATATATAAATATTCGCTGTAACATCGGCCCGCGCGCACTCTAGCAAGCCCTCTTCGTCCCCAGGATCCGAGCGATTAATCTACCTCACTTTTTGGTCGCTCCTAGACACAGGACCAAAGTCGACTTTGCAAGTCGATTTTCGACGACCCACAGCTGACCCTGCCGAGCCCTTTGCACCGTTCGGGCTCCCCCACCTCTTGCCCAGCTCTCATCTCACCATCCTCCCGAACGTCCTCATCGCGCACTTGTACATTTTTAACTGAAACCCTTCCCCGGTTATCCCATCCCCTCCTCACTTGTTCCCGGTATACTTCGTCGTCCGGTATACTTTATAACGATTTTATAACTTCTCGCCTACATGCGTGTACGGAAATATTGCGTACGCTGGGTACCGTATATGTGTCTCTAAATATATGTATTGGTAAATATTGGTAGTTCGGTTTCCCTCAGATTTGTTTGGGTTTAAAAATCTGAAGGCGATCGCAGGAAAACGTCTCCTAGGCGTTTCCCGTTCCAGTCGACAGGTCGCTCGAGATGACCCCCAACGATCCGCAAAAGACGTATATCGTCGGTACTCACGTATATCTTGTTTCGCTAAATATATATGCTATTTGCATTGTATATGGTGTGACTCTCTAAATATATGGCATCTATGTATCGTATACGTATCTCTCTAAATATATATTCATTTATTCACATATATATATATGTGTATATATTTTTTTGTGTGTGTATATATACAGGCATATAAATCAACTATCGTTTAGATAAATATATGAACGTTTCAGTTTCACTAGAAAATTGCGAGCGGTGCTCAATCCTTCCAAATCGTTTTCGCATCCACTCGCGTCCCCTCTTATATCATGCTCTCGAATAGATTATGAGACTGCGATTTTTTTCTTTTTTTTTTTAGCTACAAATGTAGAATTGTGGACGGTCTTTCTCTAACTGTACTATGGCGTTGCGGTATGAGAGTTTCCCGCATCGAATCCCTAAAACGGTCTTCCGTTGTCAACTGTATCGGAGCGTTCTTCGAAGGCTCCCCATACTTTTCGAGTCGAGTACTTTCCGCAGTACCGAAATCGACGTTCGTCTTACGAGTCTTATTCAAGTTTCCGGTCGTTCACAGCTGGAGAACGACCACGTTGGATGACCTAACGGATTTGTACCGAACGAGCGACGCGATTGAGTGCGGTCCCGTCACTAGGTACCAATGAACATTTTGGTCAGGTTTCGTCGATCTTTGACTCTTCGAACTCCAGCTGCTCCACCTTTGTATATCCTTATTTACCTCGGGGTACTTTACCTCCAGCGCGCGTATGAACAAATACATTTATCTATGCGATTCCCTCGTTTGTTTCGCGGTGAGGAAACGAATTTCAAGGCACGAATACACTATCGAGTTAAATAATAAAAAAAAATTATAAATTAAAAGGATACGGTTACAATCAAACGTCTCGCTCTCACAGTTCATTACAAATATAGACGAATCTCTGCGCGCGTATGACGTGTAAATTAAGGCTACTTGAGTGAAAACCGTGTGCTTAAAAATATATAAATATATATATATACATATATTAAATTTATATATTTATGTGTTTGTATGTATGGTTACATACATATATTAAATAAATATTCCTTTTCTGGTATCCTTAGGTTCACGTGACCAACGCAAATCCGCCGTCATCGTTTTTCGGTGTGTATATAAATGTGCGCTTACATGCTAAGGCCCTGGGTGCCACGCGCATCTAATATTGCCTGTGTGTGCACGCGCGCGCGCGTGTGTGTGCGTGCGAGTGTACAGGGCGCGCAAAGGGCGCGTCCTGTACCTCCAAAAAAATACCCTCCCAGGCGTATACCGTATAACGCGTGACTGCGAAACTCGCTACGACGATGCATGCGATACGACCGACATACATGCAACACGCATATACACGCGTGCGGAAGGTCCTAGTGGTTTTTACGAGCTTTTCATTCCGTTTTTATAATCTACTATTTGTATTATTTCTTTTATCAATCTGGTGTTTTTTTATTGTGCCGTTTTGCACAAAGTGAAGAGAATTTGGCTGGGAATGAAACAGCCGATTTCCACCCGTAGACTGAACGTGTGCTTATTGTGGTTTTCAGGCCTTTTTTGCCCTACACTCGCTTTATTGGTATTTGGCTTCTAACTGTTTATTCGGGTTGTTCTTTTATTCGGTATTCGCGGTTTTTTTTGCCAGTCCCACTTTTTCGACTTTTATGGTACGTTGCGTGCTCGTTTTTACCTTTTGAATATTTGAATGTATGGTTTTTGAATATTTCACGGTGTTTGCGTATACTTTTGTAACAAGTGAAGTTTTACTTTCGCATCGACGTAATTCTTTTTTTTTGGTAATGTCTGATCGTTACCTCATCGTATACCCTTATCGTTATTTTTCGAATCTCCGTTTCTTCGATGATTCTTTTTTCTTTCATTTCATTATACCTCTTGTTTCTTTTATTGAATTCGATATTTATTTTCTCTTTTTAAGCTAAACTCGCGTTTTCTTTATTCTCCCCTTCCCTTTTTTGGTCGTCGTTCCCTGTTTGTATATGTTTAAACACTTCGTGGCTTTTTGCCCTACTTTTATTTCGTTTCACTCGAATCCTTCGAGAATCCTTGTATTTTATAATCTGACTCAGCCAAGTCTCTTGATGCGGCTCAGTCTCTCGTTTTTTCAGGCAAACGATCGGGCTCGACCCGAAAGATTGACTTTACAAAAGAAGGCTCAAAACCGCAATGGTCTTCCGAGCGACCGTTACGACTCGCCACTACGAATTCTGCACTGTATAATCGTTTTGCATCGCTGATAAGTACAACCTAAAACCACACACACACGGACACGCGCGCACACTAATATTCATATAACACGTGTCTTATTTGAGCGTCACGTTGTGCATTCGAGTAGTTTATTATATAAAAACATTCGTCGATTTGTTTATCCAAGCACAAACGCGTCGCTCCTACCAAAACGTTTTTTTCATCGCGTTTCGTTATTGCAATAATTAATGTTAATATTAATGTTTTTATTACAACGGTTCAACAAACATTCGCAACAATGTCAAAAGTGTCAGGATCTGACATTTCTCTTTCGAACATTATTATTATTATTATTACTGTTATCTTAATTATCGACCGTAACGTCGTCGCCACAATTGTTATTGCCTACAATCGTTCAACGAGCAGCTTAAACAAGATCGGTCAAAACGGCGTCAAAAGTTGCCCCAAATTTGGTTGTTTTCTTTTTTTTCCATATACTTTTTTTTCAAATATATATATATATCCAGGCAAACACATATGTGTGTAAGTATAGACGCAACGGTATTGGTTGTTTCTTCCCGAGATAAAATCTCCGATCTTTTTATCTCTCTCTCTCTCTTTCTGCCTCTCCTTTGCCCGTTTCGGTCCTGATCTGGCTGAAAGGAGTTTCTCCGAGTCCGATACTGCGCACCGCAACTCTATGCTCCTCCCCACCCCTTTCCCTCCCTTGTGGCTGCTGGCCGTTTGACTCGTAAGGCTCGATAGTACAGTGCTGTGTTATAATCAACAGGTGTCCTCAAAAAGTATATTTAAAAAAATATTTCCTCCTCGCCCGGTCGAATTGCAATTGTACTTCCGGTTTCTCGCTCTACTCTCCTCGTTTCGCGATCTGGCAAAAATTTAACGCAATTTTTATCAATCGAGCGTTTCCTTATCGATTCGCTCTTTTGGATTTTGGATTTTCCTCGTCGAGACACTTGCGTCCAATTTCTTGTCGAAATTTCGTACAACGAGAAAACGCGGCGTTTTCTCACACGAGTGCATGTGCTTGCATGTGTGTATGTGTGTGTGTGTGTGTATGTTCAATTATTTGTCTTTTTGCAGTGCGCACGCAACAACGACCATTCAGCTTTTCACGAAAACAAAAAAAAACGTATTGTGGACAACGTACGGCGCGTTTTCCGTATATATTTATATATATATTTTTAATACTGTCGCGCAGTGAACACGCGAATACGAAGAAATTCGTTTCCGAGTGGAATTCGATGAGGCTGATTTTTCTTCTCCCCCTTGTTTTTTTAAATAATTTTTTTTATTTGGCTTTCTTTTCCACAGCGGACTTGGTCGGACTTCTCTCTCTCTCGCTCTCGTCCGTTGCTCCTTCTGTCCCTCTCTCTCTCTCTTTCTCTCGTGCTGGATACCACCGCGGTATTATTTTTCCACGAACGCGCACAACACACGCACCACACGATTCTCGGTAGGCGACGAGAGCGACACACGAAACAAGAAGGTGGCGAGAAGGGGGTGGGGGCGGCAGCGTCGGGGGAGAGGGAAGAGGAACGTTGGTGACACTCGAGCGGTTTGTTATTCGGCGTTGCGGTTCTTTCGACTGTTTCGAACACTCAAAAACCGTTGGCCCTTTCGATCTTCATTGTCGGGCCTTCGTTGCTTCGTCTTCGTTCTCCTTCTCCGTCTTCCTTGGGTTTTTCCTTTTCGCTCGTTCGTATCAGTGGGAAAAACGTTTCAGCTCGTACATTTTCGTAAAAACGTCAAATAAGGGCAAAATGGTTGAAGAAGCGTTTCCGTATAGTGGAGCGATCTTGTGGCTCGTAGACGCCTCGCGTTCGGATTTACAATGCACGAAGAAGAGCGCGGGCGCGTTTGCACGCCGCGCGGAAGGAAACACGCACTGGGTGGGTGCGGGGGCCAAGGGGGCGGGGAGGGGAGGATGAGTAGGAGAAGAGAAAGACCGAGTGGCACACCGAGCTCTCACGCGCGCCGCGAGCCGAGTACCCGAGGGACTATTACAGCTGGCTGGCTCGCCCGCTGATACGCTCGCCGGGCAGTCGCGCGCGCGCGCTTAGGGTGGGGGATGGTTCGTTCGGTGCCTCCTGCAGCGTGTCGTTCCTTGACTCTCCGTCTCTCTCTGTCTGTCTATTTTTCTCTCTCTCTCTCTCTCTCTCTCTCGCTTTGTGCGTTTTTCCGTTATCTCGACGCACGACCAAAAAATAGCGTCCTTTTCTTCACGTATGGCGAGAGCTAGCGTCTCGGAATGTAATGTTTGACTCTTTGAAACGTGCGCGGAGAGAGCGCGCTCGAGTCCTGCCGGGTTGCCCCTCCCCGGTGGTATTCCCCCACTCCGCGATTACAAGGGCGACGATATTCACGCGTTTCGTCACCAGTTAGCCCACAAGTCGGGCCAGCCGAGCAATGACCAACGTCTATTCGTCACACTTTCCTTCCTTTTTTCTTTCCTCCCAAGACAAAAGTCTCGATCGTTTGATAAACCGCGGCGAGAGTTTCGAGAATGAGAATTCCGGTTAATCGAGTCTGTCGATTACGAACGCGCAACGATCGAACGGTCAGTCAAAAAACCCGCGGTTCTTCGTCCACGCTGCGATTTTTCTTTCGATTCGTTTTCTCAACGATTTTGAGTTGACGAAAAAAAAGGGGGTGTCCTACCACCCGTCCTCGGTTTATCTTTGTTCCTTTCTCGCGGCGGATGAAGAGGGAGCTTGCGGGAGAGTACGCGCGACCGAAAACGTTGAAGCACGAAGCGTCGTCCGGTCGACTAGCGAGAGTCGTGTGTGCATACGAGCAAACCGGGGCTGGTGGGAAAACCGAGCGGCGGGGAGGGCTTTGCTTTTCGCGAGAGGAAGGGGGCGGCTACAGTATGTGTGGGCGAAGAGAAAACTCTCGCGGCCGCTCTCTCCTCCCTGCCGCGGCTCTTCCGAGCTTTTATCCTCCCCCGCTTCGCTCTCTTTCTCCCTCTCGATTCTTAGCCGCTCTCGAGACCCCTACCGTTCTCGGGGGGGACGGCTCCACGATGTGCGCTTCAGCGTACCGGTGACGATGCCCCCCGCCATCGCTGCTGCTTCGCGTCGTCATATCCGGAGACAGACAGAGAGAGAGAGAGAGAGAGAGAGAGAGAAAAAGCCAGCTTTCTCAGACTGACAGGGGGGCACTTGCAGCAGCGAAGAGAGCATCCACGGGAAATAGACTCGTACATGGAGAAGCTCGGAGTGGATTGAAGAGAAGCAGAAGGGAGAGAGCTCATTGACGGAGCATTGTTGTTTATTCCCACCAAGCTCGTGAACATATATATCAAACGAGCATATACAATCCACCGTAGTTGATATCACCTTCGCGAGTTGCGACGTGGTTTCGAATTAGCTTGGATACATGCCTGTCGCACTTGTTCACACATACACAGAGAAAGAAAGAAAGAGAGAGAGAGAGGTGGAAAAAACACAACAGAGCTCGCTGGAGCTCCTCCGTATCATGGTGTTGCCGGGTCATTTGGTTTATAAGGGACCCAGCAAAATCCGTTAGGATCGAACAAGCATGGGGCTGTAGAGCGAGGAACGCCGGAAGTGGAGATGCGATCATAGAAGCACTCGCTACCTCAAGAACAAAAGACTTTTCCACGTTTCTTTGATCCGTTACAAGAGCGTCGCAGACTGTCGCGCCAGCTCGAGTCTTTCCTTGATGGAACGGGCGAAGGGAACGAAGAAGGAGGGTGGTAAAGACCACGACGGGAGAAGCGAATAATAATCCCCATTACGAATTCTCCTTGTGCCGTTTTTGCTCGCTCTTTTCAATTTTTCTTTTTTTGCTTCTTGCTCATTTCTTCGACACTCGTGGGCTTTTTGCGAGATTTCGAGAAAGAAAGAGCGAGAGAGAGACGCGCCGAGACGAGATCGGGAGACGAGCGTCGCGATGCGTAGCGACGATGTTGCGAAGCCGCCCCCGCCCCATACGCCAGGCAAACGGGGGTGACGGTTACTTTGTCGGTCGTTGCGAAAGACCCGGGGAGGGAGACTCGAGGGGCGCGTGTACCACTCCCGCCAGGTAGGAGAGGAAGAGGACGCGAGGATGTGCCACCCGCGAGAGCCGGGAATCGCGGGTTAGTTTGCCGAGCGAGCCGGCTGGCGCCCTCGCCAGAACTAACTCCCACGCAGTGCGCGGCGGGCGCCACTGTTCCGGACGCCTCGCGCATCCCACCTTCTCCCACCCCACGGATACACTGTGTGTTTCGCTCTCGTCACCGCCAGCGCTTATCCCCCCTTCCCTCTTCCTCCTCCCCCCCCACCCCTCCTCCACCCGGTTCTCTTTCTCGCGCCTTTCGATGTGGCATCCGCCCCGCAACGCCGCCGCAACCCTCGTCGCGCGGCGCTACTGTAGCCTTCCACCACGATTGCACCGAACTCACACGCTCGCAATCCCTCCATCAGCTTCTCACTACTGAACCCTTTTCCGCTCTCCTATTCCACTTTTTTCTCATTCCCTGGCCCTCTTTACTCCCTCTTTCTCCCTTTTCCTTCTTTTCGCCGAGTTTCTCAGTACGCTTATATTCTTCCTGAACTTTTTCAACGGACTGACGAGAAAAAAGGCTAATCCGCGTTTCCTCAAACGACGCGAAATCTCGAACGGATATCGTCGTCAACTTTTCATCGGTCGTTCTTGAGCCTTTACCGTGTATTAAGCTCTTCGTTTCAATCCGGCCATCTTGCACATTCTTGGACTTTAAATGTAACGTGAAATTGCAAGGAAAAAGGAATCTGAACTTACTTATAAACCAACCCCATTTTTTCACACTTTTTTTCTTCGCGTCTCTCATACGATATTCCCTCTTAATTTTCTTTCTTTCTTTCTGGCTGATAGTCTGGCTTTGCGTACTCTGTCTCTAGTCAGGATAAACTACGGATATTGACTGAACTTTGCTTCTCGTCCGTTGTAACGGCCAGATTTTTACACGTAAATTTAACGGTTACGTACCTAATCGAGCTTTCGACTCTCGAAATACACGATCTCGTATTCCGTGACTGAACGAGTCATCCTCTTCACCCACAATCCTGATTCATCGTTTATACACGACTTCTGAACTCCAGACATCTAATGATTCCTGGCACGGCTGATGTTCCGTATAAAGATAAAAGATACTTCGTTTTCTCCGAAATTTCATGCGTTCTGGGGTAAACTTGGCGATGGAATTTTTGCCGACCGGATGTACGATACGCGTGTCCTTGGACATGACTTGCTTTTTACGTAACCTCGTTTCGTCATCGAACTTCGGAAAAGCAAATGGATTCTCGTAAAAACTGTTAAAAATTACGCTACCGAGGTTGAACCTTGTCCAATCCTTTTCTGATTACAAAATATCAATTCGATAAGATTTCGCGGCTCACGGAAGGTTCAGGTTCACGAAATTTTAGAACCAGCGTAAAAACGATGGATCTCTAGAAAAAATGCGGTTTTTGTTGATCGCGAACGAGCCTTCGAATCCGGGAGTTTACGATCGGCGATCGGAGCCCAAACCATTGGGCCAGGAATCATCCAGTCATTTTATGTTCAATAGTCCACCATGAAAAGTTCAGCTGAGAAAGGCCTTGAAAAAACTGCCCTCAGAATGGGAATTTACCGACGCAACATCGTACACGATTGCAGGTTAGGTTTTTCCGGCTGAGAGGGCGCGGTTTGGCGAGGAGGAGGGAGGAGGTCAAATATCAAGGTCACGCGACAAGTATATCATTGCGTGGTCGGTTCGAGTCGACCCTGATGTAATGCTCGCGATCATCCCTCGGGATCCCGGCCTAAATAATAGTAACAAATAGACGCCAACGTAAAAACGAATAAATCGAAACGAATGACAAAACAAAACGGGACAAAGAGAATTTCGCAAATTCTTTATATATCCGTCTTTGTTGGTAACTCGGTAACTTTTATATATCCGTTATTTTTGGTAACTCAGAATTTGGTAAATTTACAATTGTACGAAACAATATTTTTCATAAACCGCTCAAAGAAGTTTTTTTACGGAAACAAACGAGCACCAGGTTGAGTAGAATTCCCAGACACAGAGCTCGCTGATTTTATTTTACGTTTTAAATGGCTGATTTTTAGCATACGCCTTAGTCCATACACTTTGAGGCAACAATAAAGAATTACGAATACACAATAGTAAAACGTCCCGACTCCGAAACCTAATTATGAAACCGAATACAACAGCATAAAGCTAAAAAATAATATAAATTATAGTTAGTGTACAAAATAATAGAAATTATACCGCGCCGGTCCAGAGCCAGAGAAAGAGAGAGATAGATAGATAGATATGTTTATTATGCCTAAGCAAACTATGAGGCAAAAATAGAGAGAGCGAGATGATGAAAGATTTTATTATGCCCTAGTGAAAAAACTTTCAGCCAATTTAAAATAAAATATTCACCGAAAAAGAAACTAGAAAGTTGAACAAAATAATAACTAATTAATAATATAACAAAAATACCAAAGGAGAAATTTCAACCAAAAATAACCAAAAAAACGCAACATAACTCAAAATAACCAAAAAGAGAGACATAACCAAGAAAGAGAGAAAGAAAGAGAAAGTGCAAGAGTAAAAAAGAGAGAACCAAATAAAAGACGGAATAAAACAATGGAAACGGGAGAAAGAGTTGACGATGACGATGAAATTAATTAAGCCCTAGTATACTATAGGGCTATATTACAAAAAAGAAAACAATTGAGCTGCTTACAACTATACAACAAAAATTTAATTTGTGTTTCGCACAATCTAAGTAACAATTGAAATTCAAGGGAGAGAGACACAGAGAGGGAGAGCGAAAGAGAGAAATAAAGGTAACCAGAGCCCTCGAGAAGCAAGTGCCACCGGCGTTTCAGTGCCAAAGCGAGATCTCGCTGGAGCCAGGATTGTCTGATATGGAAGTCACGAAAGCTGGGATCGGGTTGGTCGATCGGACCGCCCTGGGAACTCCGGTGGTTTTTAGCCGAGCTTACCTGACCGAAAGATGTACATACATACATACAGATTTCGCATATGATATTTGACGCTTCCAACCCGAATATTGAAATCGCGTTGTGAAATTGTGAACCCAAACGTCCTCCCTTTCGCCACCCATCCACCTTTCCGGGCCCTCCCCCTCCCCCGCCTCATCCTCGTTCGTCCTGCCTCGATCATAGATACGGGTATGCAAAATATGAAATGGTGCACGCTCGAACGACGCGATATTTCTGCACCATCGGTCGCGCGACCGCACGCACACACGCAAATATATGTACGTACGTAAATAGAATAGGAAAGGTTGCACCGGATAGAGGGAAAATGTCTGTTACGTTTGAGCCGGTCTACGGACAACATTCCGTACTCTTTTACCCGAGGATTTACGTGTTTGCGTGTATGCGCGCGCGTGTGTACACGAGGGGACTCGCGCATCTTTTATATACGCGATGCATCATATACAGGGTGAGTAGAAAATCGTGGATCAAGCGAAACAGTTCGACAGTTGAGGTTATTTGCAGTAGGGGAACGTAGGGTAAGACGGGGTAGCGAGATAAGATGGGGACCATACCAAAACCGGTGATACATAATCGCTGGAAAATTGATTTTAACGCTATCTGACGGTATTTAGCAGAACTTGTTAGTGTCGCAAGAAGTTTAGCCCATGGTGTGGACGTTGCGTCTTGGTAAGTTTTTTTTTCTAATTTTAAGTGGTTTTATTTAATTTTTGACGTATATAAAGTGCGCGACTGTTCATAATGTATGGCATACAAGATGTGTAACATAATTTTTTATTGATATTTGTTTATTTAACTATTATAAACTCATGAATTCGTTCCGGCCTGCTT
>JAPYZJ010003412.1:0-16489 GCA_030522765.1 Ophioninae sp. B BG-2022a | reverse complement strand
ATCCATCAGGATCTTTCGCCTACTGGAAGATCCATTCCTAATCCGGTCTTTTTGATGTCCTTAGGGAATCAAAAAGCTGCGCAATCCCACAATTTACGAAATCCCTGGCAATCTCTGAGGCCTTCTCCACAGTTCTCCAGTGATCCCGGACGATCCATCAGGATCTTTCGCCTACTGGAAGATCCATTCAAAATCCCTTCTTTTTTGATTCCCCTAGGGAATCAAAAAGCTGCGCAATCCCACAATCTGTGAAATCCCTGGCAATCCCAATCCGGTCTCTTCCCAATACTGGAAGATCCATTCCTGATCCGGTCTTTTTTGATTCCCCTAGGGAATCAAAAAGCTGCGCAATCCCACAATCTGCGAAATCCCTGGCAATCTTTGAGGGCTTCTCCACGGTTCTCCAGTGATCCCCAACATCAGGATCTTTCATCTTCCTTCCTCATTGGCGTCGTCTCGGAGTCGGAAAAAGAAAGAAGACTAAGTGGAAGGCGATATCCGAGTCTTTCTCACTTTCCCACAGATTGGACGAAAGGACACACGATGCCGAACGGCCTCATAGTTTTCAGGGGAACCCTCCCTCCCCTCTCTCCCCTCCTCCTCCCGCCATCCAACCCTAAAGATCGCCCAGATGAAAGCGTCCCGTCTTTCGAAATGAGGACCTCGTTACCGCGCCTTTTTTTCGGTCCCCGAATCGCCGGAGGACGAAAGGTTGAAGAATTGGAGGGGGGGGGGGAGGAAGGTTGAAGAATCGGGTGGGGGATCCGTACCCGGAGGATCCTTTTCGTGGAAGACAATATACGAAGCGAAATGAAAGCGTCGCAGGCATTGTTCCAGGACTCCATGAAGACTCGAACGGTACGACGAAACGGCCAGTTTCGTTCCCTTGGGGAAGCGTACGAAATTCCTTGGACCGCATCAAAATTCTCTTCCCCCTCCTTCCACTTCGAATCCCACTACTCGCAGACCTTTTTTTTTTTATTTTTGGTGGTCTTTTTTTTGTTGTACTTTTCGGGGTAGAGCTAACGTTGATACGGTTTTCTACACAGGGGGTACCTGCACTTTGAGGAGAAGAAGCTGATTTGCTTATTAGATGTAATTTAATTTGTTTTTATTTTGAGGAAAGATGGAAATGTGAAATTAGTATTTTTTATTTAATATGATCGAAAAAGTATTTATGAGAAATTTGAACAGCTATTTTTTATTTGAAATAAAGTTAAAGGCAAATTTATAAATAAGATTGAAGAATTAAAATTCACAATAAAAGTTGAAGGTAAAAAATTAAAGTCGAGAATTGAATTTAAATATTCCAATGAAAAATAAATACATAAATGTAAATGGAAAATAAAAAGTTATAATAAAAATAGAAAATTGAAAATAAAAATAAAAATTAAGAATAAAAATTGAACATAAATAATATTAAAATCAAGAATTGAAATTTGATAATTAATGAAAAATAAAAATAAAAAACAAAAATAAAAATGAAAATTCACAATAAAAATTGAACATTCAAGTGAAAAGTAAAAATGAAAAATCTATAAATACGAAATGAAAAATATTTTAAAAAATGAGAAAAACAAAGGAAAATCATGGGGTAGGAAAATCGAGATTCAACTGTAAAGGTTTTGTGGATTTTAGCCGGTGTGGTCCCCATTGAAGAAGAGGCGATTCTCCACCGCCTCCCAGGTGGTCCTGCCTCGTAGAAAATGATCTCTCAATAGCGCGTGTACGAGGAGCCCATTGGGCCTTTCCTCAACCCCCTGAGCCTCTTCCGCGGCGAACTCGGGGCCAAAAGAGAGGCCCGAGACAGCGGGGCCCCGAAAGAATCATTTAGTACCCCAGAGCACTCATATACATAAGCTTTGATGGGTGGATATTGTTTTTTCGTCCGGGGGGGGGCCCTCCGCCCTCCCATCGTCCTTCGTCCTTTCTCATCTTCGTTATCCGGCACGGATCTCCTTGCAGCCAGGACCGCGGGTGAATTAGGATCGCCCGAAGATATAAATCGTGAACTTCTGTCATCGAGGAACTTTTCTCACAGTCCAAACCTCGTGGGATACGTGCCAGTTTTTTTTCTCTCATTTTAATTACTTTCTTTCCATTTTTTTTTTTCATTGTAATTATTTCTTTTCTTTTTAATTATTTTCGCTTGCTTTCTCATTATTCTCTTTTTTCTTTTTAATTATTATTTTTTTATCTTAATTATCTTTCCTCTTTTCATTTTTTTATTTTCAATTATTATTTTTCTTTTTTATTTATCTTTTCTCATTTTCAATTATTGCTTTTTCATTTTATTTTTTCTTAACGGCTGTGAAAAAGAAGGATTAAGGGGGATCGAATCCCCCTTATTTATTACGAAAATTCGCGATCTAATTCTATTTTCGCCAGGCTTAAAATTCGTATATTTGCAAAAAATCTTATTATTATAAACTTTATCACAATTAAGATAATACGATTATTATAAATACTATAACATTTCATAATACATATAGTTATAATATTCTCAAATTCAAGAGACAAACAATACCAAATAAATAAATAAATACCTATATACGTAATAAACAAAAATCCATTAAAAAAAAATCTTTTTTATTTCTTTTTAATCCAGTATATGGGAAAAGCCAAACAAATTCAAACAAACCCAAACAAAAATTCCATCCCTTTTTTAAATCTTTTTCATTTCTTTTCAACCCAGTACGCGCATGCGTGTCTCGTTATTGGCCGGTGATCCGTGCCATTCAGGGGATCCAACCTGGAGCGTTCTCACGTTGATTCGCGATAGAGACAAAGACGCTGGACCCGTGGAGATAAACACTATACTGTGTCTAAGAACGCCGGGGAATGCCGCGATAGGGCGGGGAAAGAGAAGGGAGAGGGGGGGGGGAAGAACGAGAAATTCTTGGGTCGTAGGATTTGCCTGCAGGCCATGGCGAGAGAGAAAGAAAGGGGGGGGGGTAATGACGATGATAGAATTTATTTATCCCCCAAAAGTGCGATTAAAAAAAAGTGCCATTTGTAAAAAAAATAATTAACGGAAACAAAAGAAAAATAAGTTTGCTAACGAAAAAGAAAAAAAGAGTAAAAATTAATAATAATAATAATAATAATAATATACAATATAACAATAATAATAACCATAGAAGTAAAATAAGAAAATAGAGAAAAGAATGAAAAATATAGAGATCTCATAAAATAAATATGAAAATCAGTAATAAAACAAATTATGAAAATAGGAGTACGGTAAAAATTTGAATAAAATTTCCGATTTTCGAAAAATACATTTACATAATCAAGCTCAAGAAAGAGAGAGAGATGGTGGATGAGACTTTTAGCTAGACTCTTGTTCTCGTCGTCGGCTTGCCTGATCCCTGCAGGTGGTCCTCGCTCGCATAGATTCTTCTTTTTGCAGAACGTAAGGACAGAGAGAGAGAGAGATAAAGAGATATTTTAAATAGTATCGTTATATGAATTATTATTATCATTATTACTTTTTTCACCCCAAAATCAGGTTATTTTTTCTATATTTTTTGTAACCCGAGCAAAAAATACAAATAATAATAATAATTCAAATAAATGTATACTTATACATTAAATTTTTAATGAATTTTAATTGTACAAAAATTTAAAAAATTGTTTAAAATAAACGAAAAAAAAATATACATATAAAAGTATGAAAAAAACAAAAATTAAAATTTGAATACACTCGCAGATACAGATACGACGGAATATATCATTCGTATCAATTAAATATATATGTATCCCGAAAGGTTTTCGAATTCCTGGTAGATGCGATGACCGTGCGATTATTGGACACACACGTGGGGACTAAACGTCGACGGCCATTTGTCTCGGGTTCGAGAGGGATCGTACCGTACGTCGGCGTATACGCGACTATCGCACAGGTGGTCCACTCCTCGGTGGAGTTTTATATATTCCGGCAATTTTACGAGGCCCGGGACCGAGACGTGCACGCACCCCGGCATTCTCGGTCCTTCGAATTTCGTACGAGCGAAAATCTGGACAAATCTTTTGGTACCGGGTTTTCCCGTCATTCTTCTTTTTCTATTTTTCCAAGTTTTTATAAATTGTACAATAAAAAAGGTAAAAAAACTTAAACTAATAAATAAACAACAAAAACAACAACAACAGCATCCGCAACAACACAACAACAACAACAACAACAACAACAACAACAACAACAACAACAACAACAACAACAGCATCCGCAACAACAACAACAACATCAACAACATCATAAACAACATCACTAACAACAACAACGACGACGATGACGACAACAACAACAAGAACAGCAACAACAACAACGACAACAATAACAACAACAACAGCAACAACAATAATAAAAACAACAGCAAGAACAGCAACAACAACAATAACAACAACGACAGCAAGAAAAGCAACAACAACCGAAACAGCAACAGCAATAACAATGAGAATAACAATAAAAACAACGAGAATAATGACAACGAAAACAACATCAATGAAAACAACGACAACAACGTATATTATAACAACGACAACGACATCAACAACGATAAAAACAACCGCAAGTACATAAATAAAAACAGAGACAACATCAACAATAGAAACAACGACAACAACAACCCAAACAACGACAATAACAACCCAAACAACGACAACAACAAGCCAAACAACGACAGTGATAACTACGACAACAACGACGAAAATAATGGCAACAACAATCATAAAAACGAGATCCGTGAAAATTCGACGATACAGCAACAACAAAAACAACCACATAAATATTAGTGATGAAACAACAATAATGAAAATAATAACGAGATAGAAGGGAATGAGAAAAATATAATGCTGGTTCGTATATTATAATCGGTCTCTCGAGTCTCGGATTGCCTCGATATAAAACGGCAAATTTATGACGAAACTATAAATCCGATTGTAAAGACACGCGCGCGCGGCAAACTCAATTGTACATTACGAGATCCGATTGACCTGCTTTGTTTGAAGTTTATACGATCTAACTGCAAAACACCGGATCTCGTGAGATCGATTGCGCAAATCAATAGCGTATGTGTACTACTGGATACGTGGTTTTTTTAAATACTCTATCACCTGGATGATATTCCTCTATACAGGGTGTTTGTTTCGGTCCATTCATTTTATAGTATAAATAATTTGATTTATTAAAAAAAAACCAGAATAAACTAAAATAATCAATAAAAAGTTAATAAAATTCATTTAATTCGAAGTGAAAATTACAATGAAAATAAAAATTAATGATACATTATTTTTTTTTCGTTAGTATTTATAATTCTTGATTATTATCTAGAATTATAAAATAATAATATTAATGATTTAGAACACATCCGAATAATAATAATAATAAATTTATTGACTTTTAAATGAAAATTTTTATACACATTGATTACCAAATTTTGTATTTGTTTTTTTTTCTAATTTTACAATTCCAGATAATGACCAAGTATTAAAAACAAAAATAATAATAATAATTGTTTGGAATGAATTCAATGAGTAATAGTAACGAGGATAATTAAAAAATGAAATTAATAACAAATAATAATAATAATTGTTTATAATAAATTTGATAAATAACAATGACAATAATATTTCAAAAATAATACTTAAATAATAACAATAATTGTAATCAATTTAATAATAAATAATAATTCAAATAAATTCAAATAAATAGCGATACGAATGGGACACCCTGTGTGTAGAGGGTTATATACATATGACACATATTAAACGTTGGACGGTTACTTAGATTGGCAGGGTCACGTGATTAATCGATTTCGCACGGTAGATCAGTTTCTGGAGCAGAGCTGCGAACAATCCACCTGCGAAATCGGTCAACGCTAATAACGGGCATTGTTAGTGGCGGAAAATAAATTTTTTGCGGGGTATACGTTCGAGGGATCCGGCGCTACGAAATGATGATGACGACTACGTGGTGGTGAGTGAAAGGAAATTCCACAGGGATCTATACCATTTTGTATTTGCTCGCGGATCTATTCGAACGTTCAACGGGAATATTTGAATGACGGAAGGTTATTTCGAGGACGTATTATCCAACCCAACGCTTACTATCGGGACATCTGGTTATTTTGAGGACCGTAGACGAAAGTCTTCGAAGTGACGTTTTCTCGTTACGTTGGCGTAGTAAGACCCCTTTTTATGTCGGGTATTGTGTATTCGCTATTTATTCGTGACTAGATTTTACCCGCGCAATAATAATTTATTCGTAGATGGGGATATACACGGTCGCCCAAAAGTATTTGTATTTAAACGTGCAATATTGAGGAATTTCTTTTTACAACATTTGCTCATGCGATACAATTTTTTTTAAAATTTTTATTCACATTTATTTTATTTATAAGACGAACGACTGGTTTATTGTATAAATAAATTGAATAATTTTTGATGTATCGAATAGTATCTATTATAAATATATATTGCGATAATAGACTTAATAATACTTTTAGAAATAGATAAGGTTTTTTTATTAAAAAAAAATAGCTTGTTCTTTTCAATAGGAAAATTAATATTTATTTGATTAATTTTGACTTTGTAATTTTTTATTTATTGTATTAATTTAAAGAAAAAATTTATTTCTTTGAAATGAAATTGAAGTCGAATTAAAAATTAAAATTAAAAGAAAACATTGCATTGAAAATTAAATTATCATTCATTATCAGTCAATTTCGATAAAATAAATTTCTCCTTAAATATTTCATAATATAAATTAATAATATATTTATTGTTCAATTTTTCTTAAAAAGTATATTTATTTTTTAATAAAATACGACAGCCTCAGAATTGTCACCCTGTATATTGAAATGCTCCTCGATCACGATCTCGATCGATCTCGATTTAATCGCCTCCGCGATACCATCAATGATACGTGCATGCGCACACGCGGGCGCATTAACTCTCAGTGGAATCGAAACTAATCGTACCACGATGGGATAATACGATTTCCTGATTAAACAAAAAATTTAAAAAAATTACGACTCTTTTGCTTGCGCAATAGTTTTGAAAAAATAAAATTAACACAATCTTTAGTAATTTTTTAAACTACTTTGATAACCAATAAATTATAATTTTTTAATTATTATAACTGTAATAATTTTAATAATAATAATAATTAATTGAAAATATTTTTGTTTTTGTTTGGAATAAAATCTATAATTATAAATAATGAATTATAACTTTGACTAATTTACTTTGATTAAAAAAAATTACTAAATAATTCATTCGATCTGTTTCTTTTCTTTTCGTAATTCGAGTCTTAAATTTATCCTCGCCCGTTTCTCCCACGCGCGAGATCTAGAGAAAATTTGACCGAGCTTAAAACTGAAAAGGAAGAAAAAATAAATACTTTTTTATGACCCTTAATCGGTTACGAGGTGGAAAAAAATATCGACCGTCTGTTTTGCCACGCTCTCGAATCGAAAATTTGAATAAATAAAAGAAAAAATAAAATGGGTGTGCACGTGAATATTTGCATAGCGATTTTAGTATCGCTAATAGTATGGGCTAGTTTGGAAAAGCCTCGGATAGAATCGTGTCGTTGTTCACGCCCGCAAAAAAATTACCGATTTACAAAATGTTCATTTTTAACATATTCGGATTTTCGACACTCTAAGTATTGATTTCTCTGCACAAAAAATATCGATTTCCCTGTTAAAAAATTCTGATTTTTCTACCTAACAATACCGATTTTCCATCGAGAAAGAACCGATTTTTTATTTAACGGTTTTATTTAGCTTACTCCGTTTGTTTTTCTTTCTTGGGTCAAATTTTTTAATTGATTTTTCTCACGGGAAATACCGATTCTCGGCAATAAAAATACCGATTTTCCCCGCCGGAAATACCGATTCTCCTCAATAAAAATACCGATTTTCTATAGAAAAAGAACCGATCTTTAAATTGATTTTTTAACGCTAACAATACCGATTTTCCTTATGGGAAATACCGATTTTTCATCGTGAAAAAACCGATTTTTTGCCATATTCGTAAATATCGAAAAACTCGACTCCCAGAATATCGATTTCTTCGGATAATGAAAATCGGTATTTTTTACAAGAATACCGATTTTTTTGTGTCTTGCGGAAAAAGTTCGCCGTTATTTTGTTAAGTAATAATAAACAGGGTAGGAACGCTGAAAATGTGAAATTTCCTACGGGACAGGAGTACGATCGCGAGTTCGCGATTTACCGCGTGTGATACGTTTCATTCGCGGTTTCGCCCGGAAATCCCTCGCGCTTGCTCAAGGGTTATCTCGAGACGCGAACCGCCTGCCATCCGTGATCCAACTCTTGTACGTCGAGTTTATTATTTCGTTTATTCAAATAAATCGGTGCTTCATCGAGGCAAGACCGCGGCTAAAGTCATCGCCACCGCAGATGGCCCATAGCTTTAGCACCGCTCCTGGGTTTCACGAACCTCCTTTCGATCCGCCTCGTTCCGGGTATTCCCTTCCTCCCTCCCTCTCATCGTAATTTATCGCCACGTATCGCCCAAAAGATTCTGGAAGGAAACCAAAAATATTTTTCACCAAACCCAAAATGAAAAAACGAAAAATATTACTAAATTAAAATTTCGAAAGGAAATTAAAATTTCCAAAAATTCAAACAAAAATCACGAAATTCAAAATTTCCTACAACGCAAAATTCAAAAAGATTCGAACAAGATTTCGGAAATTCGACATTTTTTATTAAAAATTCAAAATGTAGAAAATTCAAATTTCGAAAGGAAATCGGGAAATACATATTCAAAAAATTTAAACAACAATCCCGGAACTCAAAATTTTAGTAATTCAAAAAAATTCGAACAAGACTTCGGAAATTCGAAATTGAGAATTCGAAATTCAAAAAAATTCGTACAATAGTTCGGAAATTCGAAATTTAGAATACAAAATTCAAAGAAATTCGAACAAGGATTCGAAAATCCGAAATTCAAACGGAAATTCCAAAACTAATAATTAACCAATCTTGAAATTTAAAAAACTTAAAAAAACCAGACGTTAAAAAATTCTAAAAAAATCGGTGATAAAAATTCTGAAAGTTACAAAAATCCGAAATTAAATATTCAAAAAATTGAATTAAAAAATCCGAAATTACAAATCTAAAAAACAAATACGGCAAAAAAAAATATTCTGTTGAGAAGTAAATTTTTTTCTGGTTAAGAAAAATAATAATATTTATAAAAAATTGGAAAAAAGAAAAAAAAAGATTTTCTACTAAGAAGTAGATTTTTTTCTCGTCAGGGAAAGACTCGTAGTATTTCAATGATGGAAGTCGAAGAAAATTTGTCTACTCCCAAGATAAAATAATTCCCACCTGTCTTTTTCGTCTCGTTTTCCTCTTCGTTCTCTCTCTCTCTTGCTCTCTGGTAGGTTGGAAAGGTGTTCTCCACGTGCGAAATTCTTGATCGACCTTGCCTCGAGCGCAACCGGCTCATTCTTTTTCTTCGTCGTTTCTCTCGTTGTGTTTGTTACGTAATTGTATAGGAAGAAAATCCACTGTACAGAAACGTCCATACGTAAGAGCCAACGAATGCATAAATCGAGGATAAACAAGCCTCGGGAATTCGAGAAACGACAGGAAAAAAAAAAGGATCAATTCCAATCGTGATGCGTAATGTAAAGGCTGGTTGCTTCGCTGGATCGACAAAGCTATTATTTCCACGATCTATTCCGATCGTTCATTGTTGCTGTTCGAGATCGTTGAGAGAAAGAACAGTCCATTAAAGTGTATACCTACCTAATGACAATGTGCAGTCTTGTTTGAACGAATGATTGGTAACAGCCTCGTTAAATCGATCTTCGTTTCGATTTGCGTAACAAAATCTTTAAATTCAGGTTTATTTTTATTTTTTTATTTTTTTAATATTATTCGTTTTTTATTTTGTATTATTATGTTTAATTTATTGATTTCGAATTTATTATCATTCTTTTTTACATATTCATTTTTTATTTCTAATTATTAGTATTTTTATTTATTCATTTTGCATTATTTATTATTATTCTATTTATTTATACATTTTTATTTGTCAATTATTTTTTTTCTTCCAAAGCTTTTCCTATCTTTCTTGGAGACGATTATATATCGTATGATAATTTAGGGTTAATTATTATGTAATACATAACAATTGATATTTTATATAACAAATTATGTGATTAAATAATTAATCAATATTAATGTCGGTTCCATAACAATTTGCAGTAATAATATTGATTAATTAGTAATGTATATATAAGTTACCATGTTATTGTTTATAATAAATATATAATATATTATAATAAATTATTATATATTAGATAATATACATGTTCAGTTTAGACAACAATTGTTACGTCTTTGAATTGTTATAGTCCTTAAAAGACAATTTCTCTCCTTCTCGTTACAATGAATTGAAAAACCGGAAGTGTTGTTCCCTCTGTGTGTCATCGATGCCCAGCTGATTCGAGATGTGAGAATTCTCTCATTCTCTCCCTGGATAATTTCTCGTTTTTACCAAAGTGAACTCTTATGAAGATTCGTAGACTGGAGTGAAAGATTCGACTTTGATTTTCTTTATTCGTAGGTAGAGGAGGTGGAGAAAGAGAGAGAAAGTTGGAGATCGATAGAGAGGATCGAGAGACCCAATTTCGATGGGTGAGATGGAATAAAAACGGCCTTGCGCCTTTTAACGCAACGAATTTACGATCTCCGTTCCGAGAGTACTCACCGAGCACACCTTGGACTCTCTCGCTTGCGCAAGAAACGACGAGCGTCCTTACCAAGGCCTTTTCGTGTCGTGTGCATATTTCGTGTCATTACGCGTTCCCGTTACGGTTGCCTTACGCCCGACTCGCGTACTGGCTGTTTCGAGGACGTCGAAACTTTTTCTCCAGCATTCCAGTAAACAGGACGAAAAAATGAGGTCCTCGAAATCGCCTCGGTGCGGCTCGTCTCGAATCAGTGTGAAAAAGTGATTTCGAGGACGGTGTCCTGGTCTAATGTCCCCGTAATCAACGTTGCGTCGATCTCCGTGTCTCCGAAATCACTCCCGACGAAAAAAGACTCATTCGTTGCAATGGATAGTTCTAGAACAGTCTCGAGAAATAACCGACTCGGAGACGACTGAGATGGCTGTTTTGAGGACTTTCGATGTCCCCATAGTCAACGAAATATACATTTTTATGTCTCTAAAATAACTTTCTACGACTAGAGGCCCATTTGTGGAATGAGTATTTCCGGGACGTTGCATGTCTTCATACTCAACGATACAACAATTCGAATATCCTCAAAATCACTTTTGAGAGAAATCGACTCGCTGGAGAAGTTTCGACTCATATGGCTGTTTTGAGGTCTTTCGATGTCCCCACAGTCAACGATAGGTCGATCCTAATGTCCTCGAAATCACTCTCGACGCATATGGCCCTTTTGAGTAATGGCTACTTCCAGGACGTTGAATGTCCCCATACTCAACGATACATAAATTATAGTGTCTCCAAAATCACTCTTGACGAAAGGAGGCCCTTCCGCATAATGGCTATTTCCAGGACCGTCCTGGCCTAGGAATATCCGACTTGCTGGACGTCACGTAACACACGTGACACCGATGAACGCGCTCCGCCATAGAAATTAATCTTGTCAGTAGGATCGGACAGTTTCTACTACTGCGGCTCTTGGCTTTACGCATGCCTGGTAGACACAACGCACGGAACGTAGAACCTCACCGATCCGGACAAATAAATCTCGACGGGAATTGCTCTTTAAATACCGTTTGATGGAAGAAGACGAGGAACGAGAAAAATAAGAAAAAATAAAAGGAGAGAGAAAAACAACGAAACAAAAAAAAAAAGAAAAACAACGTAACGTAGGTGTACGTCTTTTTACGAAAGCTCCGAAGCACGAGCCTACACATTCCAGAGAAATAGTTTCGACCGATCGATAATCGCTCGCCGGTAAATCGAGACTGTTGAATGTCTTCGCATCCTCAGAAAATAATCACTAAAAGGATTTTCATTTTTATTTTATTCCATTTTTTGTTATATTTCATTTATTATATATTTTAATGTATTGTTTTATTTTAATTAATTTAATTACTATTTTATATTATTGATTTATAAATTTAATTATTTATTTAATTTATTGTCTTTCATTTTATTTATTCGAAAGGGGAATATTCTTTATTAGGCAGTTTGTTTGGGTTTAACTTTCAATTTTTCGTAAAATTTCAACCTCCTAAACCGAATACTCTCGTTAGGAAGGAATATTTAAAAACCAACCTGTCTTTTGTTTATTCACATAATAAACGATAACTCGATTGTTTATCAATATTTTTCAACAATAAAAAACCTCTAGCCTAACGAGACCTCGAGCCAATTTCTCGTAAAATTTCAACCCCTTACACTCAATAGTCTCGTCAGAAAAAAACATTGAAACCCAACGAGTATTTTGTTTATCCACATAATAAACCATAACTCGATTGTTTATCAATATTTTTCAACAATAAAAAATGTCTAGCCTAACGAGGCTCCGAGCCAATTTCTCGTAAAATTTCAACCCCTTAAACTCAATAGTCTCGTCAGAAATAAACATTGAAACCCAACGAGTCTTTTGTTTATCCACATAATAAACAATAACTGGATTGTTTATCAATATTTTTCAACAATAAAAAACCTCTAGCCTAACGAGGCCCCGAGCCAATTTTTCGTAAAATTTCAACTTCCCAAGCCCAGTAGTTTCGTCAGAAAAAAATATTGAAAATGAGCGTCGCTTTTTTTGTTCTTCACCAAGGCGGATCTGCCAGAATTCCTCGGAGTCTGAGGAACGATTGGCGACGAACGAAAATGATGAACGGACAGAGCCCAAATTGATCCCTCGAGAAAGAGACTCCGTTATCTCAACTGGACCACAAGAGATACAAAACAAACATTTGTTTTAAATTCGTGTGTGCGCGTGCGGGTGTACGAACGCGTGCAAAAGAATTTAACACAGGCGTAAGGCTAATCCTTCATCGAAATGCCAAGTGGTGACTTCGCTTCGATTCCGGTGGGTCCTTATCGTTTGCAGCGGTCGATCACTGTGGATTATTATTGCGGCCAAAATAAAAGCGTCATCGTCAGGACGAGATCCGGTCTCGTACTCTCTTACGAATTCTCATATGCGCATGCGCACGAGCATTTTCGTTTCATTTTTTTTCCTCCTTAAGGGGTCGGGTGAACTTTTTAAAAAATCATTCCTTGCAACGGAAAACGATTCATCTGTAATTACGATAGAATTCTTCATTGGAATTTAAGGGGGTTCACCCGACCAAAAAAATTGTTTTTTTTTTTTTTTTTTGAATAAATTAAACATTTATTTTTCATCAGTTACTGAAGAATTCCATGATAAAGTCATTGAAGAAAAAGATACCATTTCGTTTTCGTTAATTATTCCTGATCAATTTCAATTAAAAAAATTATTAAAAATATCTATAAATAACTTAGTTGAAAAAATGTAATTATAAAAATGTATTAATTATTTTTCATTTTCAAAAAACTTTGTCTCTTGTTGTTTCGGATTAAGGGGGTTAAAATCAAGAACAGCATGAAACCCCCTTATGCTGTTATAAATGATAAAATAAACAAAGATATAAATAAATTATGATATAAATGATAAAAATAATTAGTATTATAATTATATTTTCTAAGCAAATAAATCGATTTTTTTTAAATCGTACACTCAGGTCGTAATAATAGCCTAACCCCTTAAAAAATCTTTGATCGGGTAAGAGTCGTTCGGGAACGAGACGAATCGCCTCTGGAGTGTCGATCGAAGCTCAGAAGCCAAGAAAATCGAATTCCGAGGTATCCATCATCACGGATTGTATCGAAATGGAAGATAGATATTAATCTTTCATCGAGCAGACTTGGAATTCCTGTTTCCTTCTTCTCTTTTTTTTATTCTCTCTCTCTCTTTCTCCCTCTCTCGAGATGTGCAATGACGTAGAGAAATTTAAAAAAAAGTTCGATATTCCCCTATGGAAAGTTACCAAAATTATCGAAATTATCGAAAATAAAAAAGCACGTTTTATTTGTATTAAAAATCTAATTTTTTTTATGAAAAAATGTACTTTTTATTTTGAAAAACATTTAACCTTCACTTTTTTCAATTTACTTTTTATATTTTCAAATATTTACTTTTTATTACAAATTGAAAGACTTATTTTGATTTTAGCAAAATTGAAAACGAACGAACAAAAATTATTCTCATGCTAGAAGTGGTTAAAGCAAGTAACGAGAAAAATAATGAAATTCGTATCATTGCACGATAAATAAGTATTAAAATTCGTCATTAGAATATTTTCAAAAAGATTCGGATTTTCGTTAAAAAACGAAATCTCGTCAAACCTTGCTAGTTAAATTTAAATTGACAATGAAGATTCAAAAAATCGTTAATAATCCGCTAAAATTACGTTTTGTTTTTCAATTATAAAAAATGTGTAAAAAATGTGTAAGAAAAGTATAACCTCACATTTACATAACCTAATAATAGTATAATAATAATATCTTCATTAATTTTTAGTTTTTTTTGCGTTTTCAATTTTTTGGAAATTCTTGGGGAATTGTACGACACGAGTGTCGAAGTAAATTAGAATATCGAGAAGCGTGGCAGCGTCTCTCGCGAGCGAGGAATGAAATCGATTTTTTTTTCCTCCCATTTCCACTGAGAATACATATAAATATAAATCTTGGGAGCGAACGTTGTAAAGTTTATTGCCGCGAGTCGTGGCCTCCAAGGAAGTAAAAACTCATGAAACTTAAATGGGAAAAACTCGTTTGACATTGACCACGATGGTGACCGATTTTTCATTCGAACATCTTGAATATTTTATCCACCCTGTATATATATATATATATATATATATATATATATATATATATATAATTATCCTGAAAATACACGAGATCATAAAAAAAAACGATGGGAAGAACATTCCAGCTTTTTTTCCGCGCCTCGATATAAAATTTTTCCATCGTTTTTTTTATTGACTTCACACACGTTTGAATGAATTGCGTCGCAAAATCCTGAGAACTAATGAAATTTTCGAAATTCAAATATTTTTTTTTAAATACGCGTTCTCTTTAAAAATTTTTATTACAATTTTGTATTAATATTAACAAAAATTTCATTACAACTTTTTATTAATATTAATACAATTTTTATTATAATTTTTTTCTAATATTACTACCATTTTTATCGTTATTTTGTATTATAATTTTTTTAAAGAAAAATTTTAGTAAATCAAATTGACAAAAAAGTTAACAAAAAATATTAAATATTATAATTAGGTAATTATCAATCTTTGAAAAGTTTTTCGAGTGTATCAAAAAGTTAAAAAATTATTAAATAGTTATCGTTAGTCAGCTGGAACAGATGTATAGTCACTGACGAAACTTCAGTCGAGCACGCACCAATTTGTTTAAACAATAATATCATCACTATTTGCAAATATTTTCCGATGAAAAAAAAACCTCAAATTTGACGCGACTCCATATGATTTTCGTGCAAAATCTTGACACGAACGTTCCAATAGTCTCCCTAGAAAAAAATCTTGAAAATCGACTTGTTTTTAAATTCGATTTCTCCTCGTTTTAAAAAAAATTGAATTGAAATCGCTTTAAATCAAAATTTCGAGAAGTAAAGAAATTTAGTAAAATCGTTTCAAAAAATTTGACGAAACTTCGATGATCGCATCTCTCAAAAATTCGTCTCGTCATGCTCAACAATTTTTTTTGTTTTTTTTTTCCTAAATAAATGAGACGTCGTAAGAGAGGCTGGAAATTTGGGCTTCCTCGATGTTTTGACGTCACCTCGAAGAAGAGAGCTCACGCGAATGATTGCATGTTCTTCCTCCACTATCTTGAATTTGTATTATGTCACATATGTAAATATATACATATATATATATATATATGTAGATATTTATTTTTAATTTTTATATAAGTTCATATATATATATATACAGGGTGTGCCACGTAAGATTGTCATCCGTAAAATGGGGTGTTGGGCGTGAAATTCTGAGACGATTGATGTAAGCATTTACGGTTCCCGGATCAACCCCTGAATTGTTATTAATTTTTAAAGGCAGCCAATCAGACGCGCCCGTTCAGGGGGCTTAGCCTCGAAATAATTATTATATTTAGACGTTTAGTGTCATATCGCAGGTCTACGACGATGTATTTTTATACCTTGAAGATAAATCCACAATTTGGTTGGCATTGAACTCTCCATTTCTAGGAAAAAATGTCGAAAAAATATTCTAGAAAGGTTTTTCGTATTTTCCCAGTCTAATTTTGCAGTTTCGGCAAAAACTTGGGCATATTCGTAATCAACGGAAAATTTCCGATTAAATAGACCCTTTTAAGAGTTTAAAAACGGAAAAAAATATTTTTCGACTTTCCCGGCCACTTTTCCGGAATCTCAAAAATCAC
>JAPYZJ010003411.1:0-16492 GCA_030522765.1 Ophioninae sp. B BG-2022a | reverse complement strand
ATACGCGCGATATATATATATATATATATATATATATATATATATATATATATATATATAGCTTTCTTCTCGTATAATGCGGGGGCGTTCGTGCGCGGCGCGTGCGTACTGTCGTTACGTAATTACCGAGTCCATTCAGGCGCAGGTTTCGGCTTGCCAGTCATAGAGGTACGTAGCCGACCTAAACGCGTACGTATATAAGCCGCGAAAGAGTACAGGCCACCGGAGATAGGAAATGCAAAGGAATGAAAGAAAGAGAGAAAGAGTAGTGGAAGGATAGACCACGAGGCTGTTATGTACATAGAATTGCAAGTACCGAGAGCCAGATGAACGTAGCTGGTACATAAATGCATATATATGAACCAATATGTATGTGTGAGTCTGCGTGTGTTTATGGGGGGATACTCCGTGCAATGTACACGTAACGGAACCCTTGGTCGGAAGTTCGAGGTCAGCACGCGTCCTGCGTGCAATCCCGTATACTTTATCTGCAATTTATATATATATATGTGTAGACGAGGTCTGTTCAAAAAATAAGGTGACTTTTCAAGTTTCGCGGATTACGTACATTCGAATTTTGATATTTTATTGTTTTTTTTTTACGTTGGTACAACTGAACCAAACACGGGTTGACGTTATCAGCTGATTTGCGTGTTTGTTTTTTTTTTATGGATACAAAGGTTTAAACTTGTTTTGATATGCTTTTTCAATTAAATTCTTAATCTTCAATTAAGAATTTAATTGAAATATGTTGATAATTAAAGCTGCTGTAAATTATGTGTTTATAATTAAAGCATCGTAGTAAAATTATCGAAGTAATTTTAGTAAAAAAAATGGAACTCTTATTGATTAATAAAAATAAATAAATGAAAATAAATAAATAAAAATTGAAATATTTTTTCCACCGCGGATCGATATTTTAAAAGTAGGAAGATTATATACGCGGAACGCACGATCGCAGGACGAAATAAAATTACAGATTATTACTTCGTTCGCTTTCCCATATGCAACGGAAGCTACGTTTTCCTTCGCGTTTATCCTCCTACTTTTGCCTTCCTCCCGTCCTTCTTTATACGCGTTTTATTTCTTGCTTTTTTTCTTCTTTTTTTTTTTATTCTTGGTCTTCTTCACATGCGGTAAAATACGGTATATATAATATAAAATATAACGCGGTGTCTGAAGAAAACACCCGTAACAGTCCGTTTCCGCGTTCACGCCCGAGTACATTACCGTCGTGCCGCGATGCACCGAGAAAACCATGCAACGCTTACCTAGAAGCAGTCAATTTTTTTTTCCCTCGCGATATATATTTTAGAGTCAAGAACAGGAAAAAATTATGCACCGAGAAAGAAAACTTAAGTTTGTCCGGAATTGCCGTTGGGTTTTTTAATATTCATCACGATCCTCATTTTTTTTCTTCGTCGTGAAAATATATGACTATTTTTTATTATTTTGTATAACGAAATTCCGAAAGTTTTCGTTACCGTTCCTTTAAAAAAATATAATAAAAATTCTCGTGCAAAAGGTTGCCAATTTTTGCATCGTAGATTTCGCGAATTTACGGATTTTTTTTTTAAACGAAATTTAGGCGATGAATTTTTTACTGGTTTGATTGTATACGATGATTTTTTATTTTACCAAATTTTTGACAAATTTGCGATACAAAGTTGATTCATCTGAGTTTTTTTTATTTGTGTTGAAAATCGTTGTACGAAAAGAAAAGTTGCGAATGATCAAAAACGATAAAAAAAGCTAAAGAAAAATTTAGATCTCGTGCTTATAATGGAAACTCCAAGTGTATTAGTTTTAATCGAAATTTTTTTGTTTTCCTTTCTTCGAAGTTTCTCGTTTTGATATTTACAGGAAAGATTTTACTCTCTTTTTAAACAAATCTGATCATTAAATAAATGAATTATCGATGCAATTCGTTCCTCGTTTTATTAGGAATTAATCTAATTAGCATTTGCCAATCGAAAGTGTCCTCATCCATAAATAATTAAAAGAATATATAAAAACGTTTTTAAAAAAAATGCACATTCTTTAAAATAAAATTAATAAAATTAACGACCCCACCAATATCAACCCCAGTTTCGATGAATCGTTAAATTTTTTATTTCATTTTAATTAATAGCTTGAATGTAAAAAAAAATTTCAGCATCTTTTTCGCTAAAAAAAAGAACTAAATAAATAAAGAAATTATTCGTTTGGAATAACAAATTGATGAGTGATTCTGAAGGTTCACGAAGAAAACTCCGTTGTGGTACAATTTCACGGTCTTTTTTTTGCGATCATCCCATTAAACAAAAAATATTTAAAAATATTGAAAAACGTATATATTTAATGAAGCTCAATTGGGCAAGGGTTTTCCGTTACCAAGCTGCTTTGATGCGCATGACTTACATCATAGAGTTTAACAGCTTTGGCTGTTACGAAAATCGAGCGAAAAACATTTTCCTCATTAAACAATTCGGGTTATATCTGCCAGATGTAACTTCGCGAAAGTAAAGCAAGATGCGAGTTTAGCTTTGGAAGTTCATGAGGAAGAATGACCGTTATGATGATTATCATGCGTCCAACGTGTTTCCAGTTGCCGCTACAAAAGCTACGCACACGCATTCGGAAAAATTACATCCATGAAAAATTGCTGTTACGTTCGTCTCTTCGACGTGTTTCGCGCTGTCGGAACTTAATTTTATTTCATCGTCATTCTTTCCTGTTTTTTACATGAATAACCAAATATTCAAAAATTCTTCTTTTTGTTTTCCGACAAAAACAAATATCAAAAAAGGCTTTTTGGTATTTTGTACAAAAACGAATATCCAAAAAAAAGAATTTTTGGGTTTTTTGACAAAAATAAATATCTAAAAAAGCACTTTCGGGTTGTTTGTTAAAACCAAAATATCCAAAAATGATTTTTCTTTTTTTCGGATAAAAACAAATATCCAAAAAAGTTTCTTTTTGAATTTTTATCGAACATATTTGATAAACTTTTGGTAATTTTTTTTTATTCGATCTCCCCCCCCTATTTTTTTCCGATGCACATTTTCGTGGATCTGTTTTTATTTTTTAGGATTTTGCGAGTAACGCGTAGAACGAAACTGTACGACCCAAAATTTCAGGGTTGATTCTCTAGCCTCAGGGCTCCATTGCGAGCACCGCGATAACCAAGCTGGTTGCCAGCCACGATTTTATTTTATGGGGTTGCCCTCCGGTACTCGACGCCCCCTGATTGGCGTAATCGAGCCCCGAGAAAATCACTGTACTTCCTTCTCATCGCTCCAAATTCCTTATCCTCTCTTTCTTTCATATTCTCCCGATTTTTCGGCAAGACCCGATATTCGTGTGAGGTATCCACCGAATAATCGCATACGCAGAAAAACGCGAGAATCCCTCGTCGGGTGAAACGAAAGCGGAATGGAACGCAACGCGGCTCACCGGTAATTCTTCGAGCACGGAGAAAATGACCAATAATTACGAATTGCGCTCGGGTTTTGTTTCTTTTTTAATTTATCTTTGTTTATTTTTTAAATATGTTTTGGTTATTTTTTAAATGTATTTTTATTATTTTTTGAATTTATCTTTGTATTCTTAATATTTTTTGTTTTATTTGTTTTTTTTTTTTTTAAAGTAAATTTGATACTTTGTTATGGAAAACGGTATTAAAAAAACTGAAAAATGAAAACGCCAGATTCTCGCTTTTTTGTCTCTTCAGTCGTAAGTCTCCCATGAGACTGGACGATAAAACGTGTTCGCGGCGGGAAAGCAAATTTGATGAAGAACCGTGGGAAGCGCAGCCCCACGAAGCTTATTAGCCGCGTGCCCGGCGGCAACGTGTGTGTGTTTTTTTTATTTTTTCAAAAATCATTGTGAATATTATCTTTCCTCTCGCCCTGCTCGCATTCTATGCACTCGGCAACCCCATTATATGTCTTCCGTAAATGCTCTACCCTCATTTGTATCAGTCTCACACTTGTTTTTTCAGATATTATCAATTTAGGTGTTTCTTTCTGATATTTTCTAATCAACATTTTTCTTTTTCCGTATACTTTTGAATTCCGGTATTTTTTCTTCGAGAATTTTCAAATTGAGGAATTTCATACAAGTATTTACAAACCCAAACATATTGTTTTTTTCGGCGATTCTCAGTATAAAAAATCACCGAAATGATTAAAGATTTGAGAAATGACAATTATTATTGTTCTTTAATTGATTAGTTATCGATAGTAATTACGGTTTTCACCAGAATGATGAAAATTATTTTAGAATCTTTCACTAAATAATTAAGTAGTTTCCAATTAAGTAGTTTCCAATATTCCAATTATTAGGGAACGTGTAAAATTCACATTTCTTAAAATTAATTTGAGTTTAAAATTTTATCAGGTTATCAGTGGTTTGAACCGCTAAATAAAAATTGCTGCTTTTTGGAAAGATACTAGCTTTTGTCCAATCCTTTTCTTCAATGTGTGTTAAATATGCCATCATAATGTGTCGACGATTCGCAACGATTCCTTTCGAGGTTTTCATTTCTCAGTAACTCACCCTGTATAGCACGAACCCCATAGTGAAAACTAATTTCGTGACAGGAAATCGATTAGCTTCAATTTCTCGTTTAATGGCAGCGCTCGAGGCTTCGAAGGATAGTGGCGAGACGCCTAAGGGCGAGGTCCCTTCTCAGCCTCTCCATGGACCAGGCGATATAATGCCTTCAGGCTGAAGAAAAAAAAACGAGCTCTCATCATAAGAGTTCATCTTTCCCCCTCCCCCCCCCCCCTTATTCTTTCTCTCTCCCTAGAAGTTTCGAGTGCGAAAACGTTTCGTCAGCATGGAGAATGCATCTTCACTTTTCTCCAGTCAAAAAGACGTGAAACGACGACGGCGTCGAGGGAAGGGGAGTGGTGCTCCGGAACTCGAAAAAGAAGAGGAACGACGCCCACTTTCGATGCAGAAACCAATTTTAGTTGGAACGAAAGTGAAAAATAAATTTTTAAAAATTAAACCACAAAACTAAAAAAATCAACATTCCGAGAACGATTCTTCCGGCTGTGGACTCTGATCGCGTGCATTCTGAAATTTGGGGTTGCAGGGTGGATAAATTCCTACAAAAATTCCAACACGATCGCAATCGCCTGGTAGCCGCGAGGAAGCCTCCGAATCGTGCATAAATAAATTCTTCAACGCAACGGAACGAAATAGGCAAAAATCTTTCTTTAACCGTTCAGCGAAGACCGGAAGTTTCTCACAGTTCGTCGTTCACCGCGTGCTCTTTCATTTTAATCAGGGATTCCTCAAACCGGGGTGAAAGTCGATTCGAGGGACTTTTTTTCCTCTCAATTCTTTCGGACGTGGAATTTCATGTTTTTTTCGTTGTGATTCTTGTCTTCCTGGTGGGACGGAGGGCGTTGCAGCACTCTCTCCTGTTCACTGCTTTCATGTGAGAAACGTGCCTTCGACGGATTTTTCCAGAGGACTTACGATATGGATATAAATTCATAAAATCATGCTCATCAAAAGGCAAACACGAAAAAAAGCAGCGAAATTCGGGACTCCTTATATAAGAAATAAAAATTAACGAAATGCACACGTAACTGAAACTGGAAAGTCGTCAAAATTCGTCTTTTCCGGTATTTCGGATTGAGCAACGTTCGCCAAGCCAATACTCGGAGCGGTGACCGGCTGGTTGCGCCACTCGTGCATCGACCAGTAGCGAAAACCCCACTTCTGAAATCTTCGTGTTCGCGCTCAAATAAAAGTCTATGCACCACAGAGCTGGAAAAATACAGTCTATAACTCGACGGTCTTTCCCACACTTTCCCCGTGCCCTCAACAAACGCGAAGTACTGTAACTTAAAACTGAAAACGCAACGGAAGTTAAGGTTAGCGTAGTGTGGGTTGGAAGTGATAAAAAAAACCGTTCGATTACGACTATTTACTATTTACAAAATTTTGGGAAAGTACAAAATCATAAAGCCGAAATAACATCAATTTCGCATAAGGTGCACCCCTATGCTAATACTATTTCTACAAAAAGATCCTCAATTTTTAAATTCAATTTTCATGTTGACATAATTTTACTATCAACAATTACCCAAAATCTCGATATGCAGCGAGTTTTGCAATGGTAACCGATCGATTAATAATCTCAAATGTTAAATCACAAATCGACCGTCATGTAGCTCAAAGCAGTTGTCGATGCACCAGTATACACCAGGAAATAAAAATACATTGCATTAACATACATTAATTTATTTATGGGTCTCTCGGGGTCCTGGGCTCATCGTAAAAATGAGTATGGAGTCATAAAAATCACCCAAGCAGATTCAGCATGGCGCGCTTTCCACTTTTGTTTCGGCATCGCGGTCTCCTTTCGTTACACCGTATCTACGTACGTGCGATAATTGCAAAAAAAGGGCAATTATCGCGAGTACGTACACGAGCGATTTACACACACGAAGAGACTCGACTCTCCCCGAGACTCCATAAACGGATCGAACTTCTTTTCGCGCTCAACGTTTTTTTTCTTCCTCGGGGAAGAAAAAAAACAAATCAAGCGCCGATAAAGGCCGTTCGACTTTTTCTCTCGTACGCTCGTTCGACGAGCGGCCGAGTTGAGAATCGCTGAGGTAGAGTGGGGAGAGAACGATGGAGGGGGAAAGCGGTGCGCAACCGCGTAGGTTTCACGCATTGGGAAGGAGCTGCGAAGTCATTCCCAACACTTTTGACCATTCGTTGAGTTTCTTTTGCTTGGCACGTGGACGGACGTTTTGAGGCGGAAAAAAGATCGAACAAAAAAAAGAAAACAGGAAGGTCTCGTTGATCGCTGCTGTATAATTATTTTCTTCGCATTAGCGGGCTGTCGTCCAACTTGTAGCCGGTTTTTTGCCGAGGCGAGAAAGCTCTTGGGTATGTGACAGCTCCGGGCCCACAGAACCCATTGATTTTTTTTTGGATTTCTTCACGATGGGAGTATCGGGATTACGAACTCAGAATGTTGAAGACAATACGATACACGGTCATGGCCAATTTGAGTTTTCTTTTTTTTTCTTTTTTTTAATGCGAAAATAGTAAGTAAAAATCTGAAAGAGTAAACTGAAGACTGTCTGGTCCCCATTGACATTGTGATCACTGACAACCAAAGAATTATAAATTCCACATTTCTTCTTTCTTTATTTTAAAAAATTATGAATCAAACGGTGAAGCCACGCGTGGGACGTTTCTACATCGCAGTGCCAAGTTTATTCCCCCTTTCATACGTTCGCCCATTGAGACTCGGCGGCCTTGCTGCCCACTTGAAACAGACTCTTCTCACGTAATTTCTCTATCTCAGTAGCTTCTAAAAAAAGGCGCACTCGAATGGACGGTTGAGGAAAAGATGAATTTTGAAAATTAATGTTCCAAAAACTATCGCCCCGATTTCGTACCGGTTTGATTTTTTTAATGATATAAATATTAAAAAATCGCAACAATTTTTATTGTTAATGTTTTATAAATTATTTATAAAATCGTTTGATCCGAAATGAAAAATCGGAAAGATGACCAATATTAAATCTTAAACGACTGACCTTTTTTGGTCAATAAAAAAAATACAAATTTAATCATAAAAAAATCAGTTTCGAAGTAAAGAACGTAATCAAAAATATTGTGTCATAATTTTGGGGCAATTGGTCAAGCTGTTTTTGACTGAATACTTTGGATCGTGTTTGATTGCAATTTTTCTTAAATTACTCCTGGTCCAATGAAAAAATCACTCAACCTTTCCTGCTCTCTGAGTCTCTTTGAATTTCCCATATTTATTCCTATATGTCCTCCTATCGTTATGGCGATTGTACGACTCCGTATCACGTTTGGCTGTACACATTTTCGCTATGAACCTACGAGGGCGTGACAAAAATCAACGCGGAACGATCCTTTGTTCGCTCGGGCACAACCTGCTGTTTTTCCGTTTGCTCATACTATGCCGCCTGGCCAGCCTTATCCGACCTTTTAATCTTCTTCGAGAGAGTCATAAAGGTGGCGCTATAGTTTAGCTGGTCTCCGATTCTTCGTACTTTTCTTCCTTCACACGTCAAGCTCTAAGACGTTCTCTATATGCGAGAACCTTAGAACAATGTTGATAATAATTGACAATTAGGATGATAATACAATATAATGATAATGATACAATAATAATTATCATTGTAATGATAACGGTAATCGAACCTACATATGGTCTATGCATGGAAGATATTATATATAATATAATAATAATAATAATAATAATAATAATAATAATAATAATAACAACAATAATTGGAAAAAAATATAATAAAAAAGCAAATTAATAATAATAATGTGTACCATCGTAATAATCATGAAAAAACAAATCAGCACGATTGACAGACAATTGAAATAATTATAAAAAATTCAAAAAAAAAATGAAAATAATAAAGATATAGAAAAAATTACCAACATTGATAATAATCAAAATTCAATTACGATATACGAGTTGCAACAATGCAACTTAAATATAGTAATTGAATCGTATTTAATAATTGATTGATGTTTTGAATAGTAATTTCAATAATTGAATGCCAATAATTGAGATAAATGATATATATTGATAAGAATCATCGTACACAAGGTAATGATAAAATTATTGCCAACAACAATTAAATGCGTTTATTTCTTTATTAAGATAGTTCATTATTATGATGACTGTTATTATATAATGATCATAATGATCATAAAAAAATTATAATGATAATAATAATAATAATACCGAGACCGTGTACGAACAACAATAATAAAAATTACGATAATGAACGAACGATTGACCAAATTGATGTTATTATTATTACACAATAATAATTATTACGTTAATACCAGTAATAACAGTAATTTCTAACAGACCAATTATTATCGGATAGACTTTCTTTCGCGACGGAAAAAAAAAAAAGAAAAAAGAATTCAGTCGATACACAGAGTCCGCGCGCGAGGTCGCCGCGCCCGTTTCTTCTTCGGTAACCACTCTCGCCTCTTCTGTCGGCCTGCGGGGAATTATTCGGCGATATCTTTTCGGGACGGAAGGTTGACCATTAGCGCACACCTGAGAGAAAAAAGAAAGATAAAGAGAAAAGGAGCGGCAGGGAAGAGAGAATTTACTTTCTTTTTCGCACGCCGGGTATGTATGAATCTGGGCCAGCGTGATGCGACCCCAATTTTTTTTTTTTTTCGAATACGCGCCTATACGTGTTACACTCTCGTCTTATCCGCTCCCCATACAATTTTTTTAAATCTTCATCGCCGCTTCTTCCCCCCCTTAATTATTAGAAATAAAATAAATAAATAAAATTTACTTTATTTATTTTAATAATAAAAAAAATAATAAAAGTTGAAAAAAAAAAATAGAAAGTAGGAAAATATAATAAATAAAAAGTTGGAAAATATAATAAATAAAAAGTTGGAAAATATAATAAATAAAATAGAATAAAGTTGAATAAATAAATGAAATAATTTGTAAAATTATAAATAAAACTAATAAAAATTAAAAAAAATAAAACTAATAAAAAGTTGAAAAAATTAAATTTGAGGGATATCGAGCCGGTTCGAAGTTCGTTTACCACGTTTTGTACAAATTGGTCAAATGTTTCCTCGTTACGATAAACGCTCATTACGAGGTACGGATTAACGTCCTCGGCGAAATTTTTTTTTTTTTCTCGTTGCTCGCCGCAGGCATTTCGTCATGACGGAAATCGCGTTCGAGAATCGCGAGCTCAAACGTTAAGGTCGCTGACACGCCGGAAAGAGACGGAGATGCTCGAGAAACGTAGGATCTAAATGGGGGAATGGAAAGAGGAACGAAGAGGGAGAGAGAGAGAGACTCATTCGTTGTCTGCCTTTTCCATCACTGCGAGGAAGGAACGATTCCAGGTGTCTCGAGACTCTCGACGAACACGCTTTTGCTACTTATGCCCCTTTTCACATAGTCTCGCAGGACTTTTGCTACTTACTTTTGCTCCTGCTGCTGTATCATCTTGCCTCTGGTCATACATCTCTCCCAACATTCTTTCGCTTTTCCTTTGTCCTACAAAGTCTCGGAGTATCCTGGGGGCGAATGCCGACCATCCACGACTTCCGCGAATTTTCTCAACTCTTCTCTGTCTGTTCACCTGTCATCAAGGGATACCTCATCCGACCAATTAAGGTTAAGAGGTTAGGCTGCTTTGACAATCCGGAAATTACAATTTGAAAAAAAAAACCAACAATTGTTTCCAACCAAACATTCAAATGAGAGGAAAGTCGTAGGGACGTTTCTTTGTTTGGGTTTGGTCTTGTAAAAAATTTTTGAATATGAAAAAGTCGAATAGTGTAGTAGATTGTGGCTATACGATCGATCTGACATGAAAATTCTATATTACTAGACTATAATAAATAAAATAATGAAAATTTATTTTATTTATTTTAATAATAATAAAAATAATAAACGTTGACAATAAATAATAAATAGTTGAAAAAAAATCAATAAAAAGTTGAAAAAAAAGTTGAAAAATATAATAAATAAAATAAAGTTGAATAAATAAATAAAATAATTTGTAAAATTATAAATAAAACTAATAAAAATTTTTTAAAAATAAAACTAATAAAAAGTTGAAAAAAATAAATTTGAGGCGACGTTTTTTCTCTTCCCAAAACTGAAGAAAGCCACGGAGATTCGTGACGATTGAGGAGAAAAAGAAACGGATTGCTGGAAGAGTTCGAGGCTCGATTAAAAAATGCGGATCGGAAGTGCTTCGAAGATTGGAAGAAAGTACTGGCACAATTGTATTATATTTGAGAGGGAATACTTCGCAGGGGACTAAATAAATATTGATGTATAAATCAAGATTTTTTTATCGAAATATAAAAAGTCACTTTATTTTTTGAACAAACTTCGTACGCGTTTTGCGCGTATTTGAATAACTTTTATCAAAGCCTGACTCAAGAGCGCACAGGGATCAGGCAAATCCTCACTTTATATTCCGTCCAATCAATTAATTATCACGCTTCGTTGATCCTCCAGTAACACTGCGGGTTCCCTTCTTTCCCTATTTCTCTCTCTCTCTCTCTCTTTTTCTCTCGCCTTCAATCTCCAAGCGTATCATCTCGAATCCCCGCATCGTAATACACCTGAGATGCACTTGTGGCTCGGCGAGTGCTCGCATCGTGTTGTGTACAAGGTGCAAATGAAATCGTGCCCCCGTCGCCCTCCAAGGAAAAAAAAAAACAAGTATACTCGCTCTTCTCTCGTATTCCCTCGCTTTCCCCACGAGACCCCGCTCCTCACCGCCCCAGGAGCACAGGTTTAACCGAGGGGGGCAATTACTTGGTTGGAATGTAGATGTCACATACCTGGAGAGCTCGAGCTCGATAATAATTATAAACCAAACAATTTTACACTTTGTATATATGGATAATAATTATACGGTGGTCATGTGCCGTCACAATGAAGTAGAACCAATTGTTTTTTTTTTTTTTTTTTTTTGAATCGATTTCCAACCGAAACAGAGCGCATTTTTAATGTTTAGTATTTGACCGAAATATAAGGGGGTTCTGGAAACATCGAAATGGAAAATCCTAATTATAAAATTCAAAATGCTCCTGATATTTGTTCATTGTATTATTGAGGACATTCAATTGAGTTTTCTTTAAGTATATAATTGCAGTTTTTATTTATTTTGAATTTATTTTCATCTATTTTTAAAAAAGATTTTTTTTCAAGGGTGTTTCGTTTTTGGTGTTTAGTTATTTTTTAGTTTTATCGATCAACAATTGAATTTTCGGTTTTCCGGGAATGCTCATTTTTTTAATGGTAAATATTATTTTTTTGGATTTTTTTTTACTTGGATTAAATTTGTTTTAAAAAAATGTGTTTTCTTAGTGGAGGATAATTGAATTTTTTTTAAATTCGATGAATTTTATAGAATTTTGTTTTGAATAGATTAAGTTTGTTTAAAAAATGTTTTATTTAGTTGGTGTACTTGACGAAAGTACGCTACGTTTTTGATTGCGAAGAATATTTAAAAAAAAAACAATTGTGAATATTTTTTTTTCTCAGCTGGACCTCACGAAAAAAAATCGTGAAAAAAACACATTGTTTAATCGTAATCCTGTAAATGAACAAAACCTGATAAAATCTACAAATTCGATGTGCGTCCATGCTTATAAATAAAAATCCGTGAAAATACCCAATTTTTTATTCCGATTCGACTGAACAAATTTAAATAAATAAACTTTTGAAAATCTCGAACAATTTTTTATATTCAGAGTAAAAAAATGTCTTCAAGAATGTCGATTACCTATGGGAAGTTGAAGGAACTTTGAATGATGACGTTGTAAATTAATCCTTCAACTATATTCATCGTGCATATAAATTGCAGTGTTTAATGTTACGTTTTGATGCAATAATTTATGTACAAACACACACGAGCAAACATATACAAATACATGCACGAAACCTGTCTTCAAGCTTTTTAGAATTTTCTTTCAGACCGGAAACGCGGGTTTTCCGACAATTTCGAAGCTGTTTTTCCAATCTCTTCAATCCCAGCCCACGATATTGGGGAATTCTAAAATTTGATGAAATTGATTCTAACGAATTTATATCGAATTTGAAAAACATCGAGCCCCCTGCTCACACACGTTCGCGTTGAAATTTGCATGCGATTCCTGTTGATCGTCATATCGAATGTCATCTATATGCACAACCGTTATCACAACGTTCCAGTCAACCTGTACCAGTTTCTTCTCGCCAGGCTCATTAATCATATTACTATCCATTAACCAGTTACTTAAGCATCAGACTTTTAAATTACACCTCTGCCCCTATATATTTTCCGTAAATGATTTACTGCTCGCAACTAACAAAACGATGTATATGTATTGGGGTGTCTCTTATTTTGAAAAGTCATTGATTAGTCCTATTTTTATTCGTATGACACGAATAAAAGAAAAGTAAAAAAATATATATATATATATATCGAGAAAATTAACCTAATACGTAAAATGTTGGAATTTCAATACATATAACATTTTTATAAATATACATTTTTAATAAACAGGCGATTTTTATTAATTAATAAATTTAATTAATTAATAACAGGCACCTAATACGTCAAATGTTGGAATTTCAATAAATATAAAATTTGTAGAAATATACATGTTTAATAAACACACACCGTTGGTAAAAATACTTTTTTAATAAACAGGTAATTTTAATAAATATACAATCATAATAATTTCTACACATTTATAATATATACAAAGTTCAAAAATATAAGGTGATTTTTTTTTATCTCGAAAAATATTTATTTATTTATCAATATCTATTTAGATCCCTCCAAAGTAATCCCCCTCAGATACAATACACTCGTGTCGTCTAAACAATCGCTAAACACACCAAAACACGTCTAATCTTTGTATCTATAAAAAACAAACTAATTATGCAAAATGGGTGGTAACGTCAACGTATTTTGGGTACATGTGTACCAACGTAACAAAATCGGATCTACGTAACCAGGGAAATTTGAAAAGTTATTTTATTGTTTAACAAAATTGGTATATGCACATGTGTATTTGAATCGATGGATATATACGTACATATGTACACACGAACTTGCATATATATATATATTCAAAGCATTAGGAAGAGAAGCTTCTTTTCTCCATCTCCCTCCCTCCCTTTCGGTAAATCCGAAGGATCTCAGCGTCAATTAAGCAAGAGTTGCGAGACAGGCCTAGGACGTATACCTCGCGCAATCTCCATTTACCTCTTGGCGTTCGGTACTCCTGTATAAGAGAGTATCTCGTCGCAAAGAGCTAGCCTACACTAGAACACACAGTATGTATGCATATATGTTCCGATAACAGGAAACCTCGTGGGCTTTTGTAAAGGGTGCATGCATATATGAGGTGAATGACCCAGTTGGTAACCTCCAAAGAACGACTAAACTGATCACGTAGATAACTAAACGCAAACAGTAACCAACCAATCGGTAGAATAATTTTTTATCAGCATTGCAATAGGTCGCGAACTAAGATGTTTCAACGAGCTATTATAGTAATCAATTGATAAAAATTAAAACGTGTTCAATGCTTTGGTTATGGAAAAATCACAAAAAAATTAGGTTTCTCTTGATTAGTGATTATATCAGCATTTTTAAAGAATATTCTTTTGAGAAAATATTTAGAATCGAAAACAGTAAATAAAGAATCGATTTTTTTTTAAAGTTTCAAAGTAGAATGTTTGGTGAAGGATTTTTGGAGGGCTGGAATGTTTGGACGATATTTACTTTCGAAAACAGGAAATAAAGAATCGATTTTTTTCAAAGTTTGAAAGTAGAATCTTTGGTGAAGGATTTTTGGAGGGCTGGAATGTTTGGACGATATTTACTTTCGAAAGCAGTAAATAAAGAATCGATTTTTTTCAAAGTTTGAAAGTAGAATCTTTGATGAAGGATTTTTGGAGGGCTGGAATGTTTGGACGATTTTTACTTTCGAAAGCAGTAAATAAAGAATCGATTTTTTTCAAAGTTTGAAAGTAGAATCTTGGATGAAGGATTTTTGGAGGGCCGAAATGTTTGGACGATATTTACTTTCGAAAACAGGAAATAAAGAATTGATTTTTTTCAAAGTTTGGAAGTAGAATCTTCGAAGAAGGATTTTTGGAGGGCCGAAATGTTTGGACGATATTTACTTTCGAAAACAGTAAATAAAGAATTGATTTTTTTCAAAGTTTCAAAGTACAATCTTCGATGAAGGATTTTTGGAGGGCCGGAGAGACGGTCAAAAAGAGTCCTAGGAAATCGGTAGATGTTGGGAATTCTTTGATGCTTTCCTTATTCCCCATTGGAGTCTCTCCAGATCGCGATCGATCGGTACGATTGATCTTCACAGAAAACCCATTTTCTCTATTCCTCGTGTTTATATACATATACATGTATGTGTGTGTGCACGTCTCTCGACACGTTTCGACAAATGCAATTCTCTCGCTCGAACTGTGAGGAAGGGAATCCACGGATAAAAGCAAGAGGAGCTCTTCGTGGGTCTGACACGAATGAGAGGAAACGAGCGTCGGGCCGCGTCACTACAGAGGGAGATTTATCGACGCGGATAGTCCGTATCTTTTTGCCCCCTTTTTCGCGGCGTTCTCGTGTCTCGATAGCGGATACCCGGAGAAAATGATTTTTCTTCGGTTTTCCTGGATCGATCATAAAGTCCTGGTCACTTTGTACCATCAAGACGTGTCAACTCGGAATCTCTGAGAAAACGTGGCTTTCGATTTTAAACGTCAACTCGTCATCGACGTTGTCTTCAACGTTACGAGTTGAAGCTTCTCGGTAAATGGGATTAAAGTTTGCATCTTTCGATACCGAAGAAAAATACTTTTGAAAAAACCGAAAATCAGAAAATCCGGAATTCTGATTCCCCCGAAAAAAAAAACAGTATATCTTATTTGATCGTCGAGAATAAAATCGTCGATTGTGTCGATTGACGAATATGAAATTCGAATCATCAATAAAATCCGGAAAAATCGTTTCGTCAATATTTTTGATTTCCGGTTCGATATTTTGTACTTTTCGTTCACTGATAACGCTTCAAACGATTATCAAATGTCTGAGCCAACAAAAAGTACTTTTTTTTCGATTTTCTACTTTTTAGCGAATTTTGACGATTCCAAAAATCTTGATCGCAGACAGAATCAAAAATTGGTAAAAGCTTGAAATTGTTTTATCGTTGTGAGAAGAAAAGTTGTTCAGGATCGAGAAAAAGATACAGGAAGTCGTGCCGGTGGATGAATCGGTCACTTCTCAAGAAGGCTCTTCTCGACAATCTCGTACCCACCCAGATACATACGCGGACCCGTATTCGTTTCTCTATTACCTACAATTTCTTTTTTTTTCCTTCCTTTGTGTTTTCCGTGTCCCCGGTGCTGCATGAACTACATTATATATGTACCTGCCTATTTCAACAAAATTAGCGGCCCGGTTTCCATGACCGATGGGTGGTCTGATCTCTCGTCTCTCTCCATTCCTGGCACTTCTAACGGTAAAGTACCTCGTGTGCTCTCCTTCTCCTTTGCTTCTGCTACCTACCACCCTCTTGTCTCATACACTCTTTTTTCTTCAATGTGGAATTTCTCTCTCTCTCTCTCTCTCTCTCTTTCTCTCTCTCTCTCTCTCTCTCTCTATCGCTGCCCCTTCACGTTTTATTATCCCCATTGCAATTTATTCCAACCTACCAGCGAAAACAACACGTATTTGCACGAGCAAAACAATAGGGAAAACCACGATCAAGTATAAACCAACTCCGAGATTCCAGAAAAATGGCTGGTCTCGGAAATAGATACTGAACAAATAGTAAAAATTAGAAATAATTTTTGAGAAAAAAAAACAGAAGTATTTTCATTATTATCGACGGTTTTGCAAATTAAATTCGTTTCGAGCAAAACAATAGGGAAAAACCACGATCAGGTATGAAC
>JAPYZJ010003410.1:0-16501 GCA_030522765.1 Ophioninae sp. B BG-2022a | reverse complement strand
TGCTAGAGTCCGAAATAATATTTCGGACTCCGTGATAAAATTTAAGGGCTCTTATTACGAGCTGGCCTTGCTTCGAAGTCGAAGCAAGGCTTTGTTTACGTAGCGAAGGTCGCCAGTCGGCCGGCTCGGGACTCGCGCGCGCGGCGAGTATCGCATTCAGCGAGCCGGCGGACGATGGACTTCGCTTGGCAAGGGGGCTCGGAAGGAGGAGATCGCGTTGGGAAAATTCGCGATTTTTGGGAAAAAAGATGGCTCTATTTTCGGGGGATTATGGGTAGACGCGGGAAAGGGCACGGGGCTCGAGCACGCAATGCTCGGGAAACGCAAGGTATCTCGCAAGTAGGCTCGCACAAAAAGAAACCAGAGAGGGGCGACTCGGTATAAAAAAAAGGGTAATGTGGAAGAATTGGCGGTGGGCCTCGCGAAAAAGACAAGGAACTTACCGGGATGATTCTCGGCGAATCCCAATAAAACGGTTTTGAACACGGCCGGTTTCCTCACTCCCTCCTCCACACACTCTCACACGCAAACAAAAAGAGAATCAAAAGGCAAAAAGATGGAAAAGAGATAAACGAAAAGAAGAACGCAAAGAAACAGAAAACTAAAGGAGTAGAAAAAAAAAGTAAAGACTAAGGGGAAACTCAAAAAAAAAGGGAAAATCAAACGCAAACTCAAATGGCTGGGAATATCGCAAAGGCTCTAGAAGATACAGTTCGCTCGCTAATGGCTCGAGGCTAACTGGCTCAATTTTTCGCGTGCTCGCCGAATTCCAGAATCATCTCGGATTTTTGTGGACGGGGTTGGTGGGCGTCTCGATGGGGGGCAGCATCTCCCGGGCGGGCAAGGATAATTTTTGTGGAAGATCGATAACGGGTCGATTTCGGGATATTGTAGTGCGGGTAATGTAGGGTGGGCTGTTATCGAGGCAAGGAATTTTGGGATTTGGGGCTCCGCTCTATTCGTGACATCGGCGCGGCGACGGATGGCAGCAGCGTGATGTTGGGGACTCGATCCCGCGACGGTGCGGCTCTCTCTCTCTCTCTCGCTCTCGTACTGCGCTCGGACGGCGGGGTTTTCCGCAGCCTCGCGCCGTTGGGCTGTCGGGGACGCGTCGGGTGGCTCGGCGCCTCCGCGGGATTGTGAACTCCCCGCGGATTGACTGTGGCTCGATAGGGGTAGAAGAGTGAGGCGGCAGATCCCTTGCCGGGGAATGACGTTGGCGGCCGGTCCAAGGACGGCTGCTGCCTCCTTTCCTGGATCTTCTCGAGCGGAAGAGTGGGAGGGCTATTCTGGGAGGGGAGGGGAGGGCTGCTGCGATGATTCTTGAAGTGGTGGCTCCGGCGTCGTCGATGGCCGGGCTTACTCCCTAAATTACAATTGATCTCGGGCCTCGCGGGGCCACACATCTTTGCGGCTTACTCGAAAAAGAAAAACGCAAAAACGGGGGGAGGCAGTGCGTTGGGGAAGGGAGTTTCAGGAGGTTTTGGGGGAGTTAGCGTCGATCCAGCGAGGCTTTGTGATGCAACGTCACGATATATACACACACACGCGTGCACGCGGACGCGTACGTCCGTCATCTTGCAGTTTAACTAAAAACTGAGCGACGTTTGTCAGCCTTAAAATTTAGAAAAAAATCAGCTTTTCAATTCTATGTAATTTGACAGAATGACAAACGATGATCTATTTAAAAGAAAATGGCTAGTTGACTGATATATTATATATATTTTCAGATCCGTTGGCCGAGCGGGCTAAAGCTCGGCTAGCGACCATCGGATAGGGAGGTCCCGGGTTCAAACCCCGGTAGCGGCAGAGATTTTTCCTTCGGAATTTCTCGATGAAACTTGTTCCGCGACTGGGAGGTGAACATGGGACCGGCTGTACTGGCATAGGTTTTTCGCAGTTTCCCTATGCCTGTGCCAGAAATTGCACGGTGGATATGGTACAGAGGGGGAAAGTCGGCTGCAGCCGCAAGGACTGGGGGGGGGGGGCGACGGAAAGAGGAGGAAGAAGTATTAGAGGGGAAAAAGAGGAAACTGAGGAAAACAGAGGAAACAAGAGGACAGAGGAGTCATAAAAACTCGAAAGGGGGTAGGGGAGGAAGAATTATATATATACAACCGACGCTGGTGGTTGGGCGGTTGGAGTGCGGCTCCGGCGATCACTGAAGTTAAGCACCATAAGCAGCATCGAACACAGGCTGATACTTGGTGCGGTGACCGTTTAGCCGTGCTACGCCTAGCGTATCGACCAGTCAGCGGGAGGCTGTTGTTTCTGAGACTTTGATGTAGATACTTCAATACGAAGTGTGTGCACCGAAGAATCAGGTAAATACAGGGTCGTCTATACCGGCACGGGTTTTCTGCAGTTTCCCGTGTCCTCGACAAATGCGGGTCGGCAAGTGTAACTAAGTCGGCTATGGGCGCACTACAGGTAGAGGCAGTGCGGGTAGGGAACTACCGGAAAAAGATGAACCAATGGAAGGTTAGCAAGGAGGTCTTGGAACTCGAGGAGAAAATAGAAACGAGACATGTAAAAACCCGCAAGAGTGTACATGGAATGAAGGAACCCCCCCCACTATATATATTGTGACGTGATTTTTTTTTTGAGTCGCGTCACAAGGACACGTTCCCGATAGCTGTCCGAGCTAGTTCCGGTACCGTTCTGTTTGGGTTTGTTTGGGTTCGACTTCTCCCGTAGTTTTTTTTGGGGTCTTTATTGGGGTTGTTTTGTTTTATTTTGGTTGGCTTCATTAGTTTGGTTTGGGTTGGGTTAAGTTTTGGGTTAGGGTTGGGTGCCGAACTCGGTCGAGCAGAGTGCCGCTCAAAGTAACGAGCAATCTCGGCCGAGGAACGCACCCAACAGAAGATCTCGGGGAATCGATGCACGCCCGACTGAGACGTCGGCGCCTCCATCGTTGTGGTGCATCGTGCTGGAGGGTGACTCGTTTGGTTCCGAGCGGAGGCTCGAGACCTCCGTGCCGCGCTTCTTTAAGGTGGGATTGTCTTTTTTTTCGCAAAATTTACCGCTTTTTGGGAATTCTGTTGTGAAGAAAGTATACAACGGAAAACTTATGAAACTTGGCATATAGTTTTATTGATCTGTTTACTACATTACAAAAAAATTTTTAAACAATTTCATCAAAAAATCCGCCTCCCACCCGCCTCGACGCGCGATGGTCCTTTTTTGATGGTGTGCACGATTACAGCCTTCACGTTCATCCTGCAACAAAAACCCAAGAAGCATTTTACTTTAGACACATATAGCTATCGTTCGATGGAGGGAAAAAAATTGATGATTTGGTGACGTTTTGAACTTGAAGTATCGATTTTTCGAAAAAAATTGATCGATTTTTTGTTATAAATAAAAAACTATCAAACGTATTGATTTTTTGCTCCAACAAACGATGAAAGGATGTCAGCTGAGCATTCTGTTCAAATTTGAAGGCAATCGGTTGAATAGTTTTTGAGAAATCGTGCACAACAGTTGTGAAAAAGCTGTTTCGAGAAAAACGCGTTTACAGTTGTGAGTACAGTTTATGGGACATATCGAGTACTTACAGTATTTTTAATCTAATCTGCTATGCCAGGGCCATACAGGATGCCTTCCTCGGCTTCGAACAACTCATTCAGTGAAGCAGTTTCGCTGCTGCGTCTTGTTCGAGCCTCTTTCGTTGCTTCGAGGCTGCGTCTCATTGACCTCTCTATCCGCTGCTTATCTCGCGCATCGACGAATATTGATGCTTGCTGGCCAACGACGATTCCAATTGTCGTCATTGTTTCAAGGACTGCTGTAAAGCCTTCGTTAGGATTCGTCCTTCATTGAATTAAATGCCTATTGTATGCTATCCCGTTATTTTTATGGTCCCCCGAGCAACAGATTCGGGCAGCTACCGGGCGCGCCGACCCCTGCCGTGTGACAACGAGCGCGCGGCCACCGCGAGTCGACAGGCAGGTATAAAATCGCTTATAACTTTGCCATTTTTGGGAATTTTAATTTGAAATTTTGCATACATATTCTCAACACTTTGTAGAATATGAAACAGCGGTCAGCGGAAAATCGATTTTTTTGTCGAAAAAAAAACAAAATCCCCCCTTAAGAAGTTTTTTTACGCCCTCGCACGATGACCCAGGGTTACGATCCCCGAGAGATTCATGGTTACCGTTCGGGAGAAATCCCCGTTTTGTTACCGTTTTGCTACCGTTTGTGCAAGGTAACTCGGGCAGAAGCTATAGTTGCGAGGAATATTCTCGGTGAATATTCCGGATCTCGAAATAATATTTCAGGTTTGAAATAATGTTCACGGTTTTCGAAGGCGATACTTGCGAAGTATCACTTCGAGAAAGAGCTCTCGCGTCGCGAGCGTGTTTACCTTTTTTTGGGGGACGCGCGCTCGACGCGGTCCTCGCGCGCTAGCCCTACCGCGCGAGGCGGTACAGGTCGTTTCAAAAGGTGTCCGAGATTACTCGAACCCTTGGCTCCCGATTATGATTTTTGGAGAGAGTAATATCTCAAGAGTCTTGCTCTGGACTTCGTCGCGGACGGATGAGTTCCGTCTGCGGAGTGATCGCGCTTCGGAGTTGGGGTGCCTCGTGCCCCGGCTCCCGTTACGTTCGGATTTTAGTTAAGATCGGTTCTCGGCACACGTTAAGTGTCCGTTCTTGCACCATAAAATAAAACTCTTTTTATTTTATGGGTGTTTCCGAAATTACTCAAATTTTCCTTTTGGTTTTTTATTTACTTTCGTGTATTTTTTTGGTGTGCTTGGAAATGGATCGCGCTCTCAATTCTACTCCCCGGTGAATCCCGACCCCTTGGGGGGGCTGTGGGTTGTGGGTACCACAACCCACAGCCTGAGCGGCCGAGCTATACCGCAACCGCCTTCCCGTGCAAGTACACCCAGTTTGGGCCGGTTATGATTCCGGAGATTATAAAATATCAGGGAGGTCTCCAGACTCTCACGTGAAACCGGTTAAGATTCCGGTGAAACAAAAATTTAGGGAGGTGCTCGAACTCCCGCTCGTTGGTGGGCAGTGGCGATGCTAGATCTCGCGTGGACGTCGGCGAAATTAGGTTCGCGAGGCCCCCTTTTTTTCCCAATCAAGAAAATATTAAATTACGTAAGCTGAATTATAGTTAAAACAATATTATAATATGTAATTATATAAAATAATATACGGGTGTATAGGTTTTGCAATCTCGTGACATTAAAAACCCTCGCCTTCGGCTCGGGCTTGTTAAAGACAGTTCGATTGCAAAAACCTACTTTCCACCCTTGTATCACAATGTACTATTTCTTTGTCTCCCATTTTGTCTGAAACATAACTTCTTGTAACAATAAAAATGTCAGTCATAAAAAAAACAAAGTATCAAGATGTGGTGATCTCAGTACGAACGTAACTATCTGTGTACGCGCGGCAAAGGTCCACAGCGGTCAGGCCGGAGCGCAAAGCGACTATTTCTTTGAGGATCTTTCCAGTTAGATAAAAATATTTGTTAAGTTGTGCTGTGAGATATTTTGAACTTCGAAATTGACGTTCGAAGCGAAAATATGAAAACCTTTGTTCAAAAATTTCTATATTATTCACAAATACTCTATAAATCTGGATTTTTTTCTAGTGACTATTTAGACCACAAAATGTTCTTAAATGATTTATTACTAAAATGTTATTCAATCAAGGTTTAAATGGATATTAACTGATTCGAAAAGTACGGTTTTTGAGCCAAACAGCGCACCGATTGCGTACATGCTCTTAATAATAATGAGATACGAGATTTATCGATCTGTAGTTCGATGGTTTTTGTGTAGCAGAATATAAAAAACTATAGATACGCCAATGCTTTTAATAGAAAACTGATTAAAATTATTTACTTACCTACGTTACTTTGTACTGAAACAACACCAGATTCTAGTGCGGCGTTCTTTTAATACAAAGTAATCTAGATCTAGGCGCAACAGCCGAGCACCCTGAGTGATCCCGAGGCGAGGCGCGGCGAGCGCTACTATCTACATTCTCGTGCGAGTGCACTCGGGTGAGAGTGTACAGCCGCCATCATAGTGTTGCCAGACGATTCTGTCCGTAAAGTGAACATTGCACAAAAAGTACTGAACCGATTTTGATGAAACTTCCATTCTTCCCTAAGTTCAACGATACACAAACGAACAAAAAAAGAATCATCCCAATCAGCCTTCTAGTTTTCGAGAAACTCACTCATTTAACTTGCGCAAGTGTATGATATGAAAATTAATAAAAATAAGAAACTCAATTTTGAATGATAAAAAGATTTTGCGAGGCCCCCTCAAGCGCGAGGCCGTCGGCGGTCGCCGACGCCTAGCGCCGCCACTGTTGGTTGGTCAGGGTGGATCCCCCTGGCCCCAGTTTAGCCCGGTTGGGAAAACCGGCGAAATAAAATTTCCCTGGCGCGCCCGGTGAGATTGCGGGTGTGCTCACACAAACGGAATACGGCCGAAGGTGACGGTTTTCGTCCCGGTTCTCGTATTGTTCCCGCTTGGTGGTTTCTGGTTTGGTTGGCGGAGAGGAAAATTTACTCGTCACAATATATATATTGATTTATTTGAACATAACCCCAGCCTCCTCACTCTTTTTCATTCATTTTGAGACCACTTTGCTGTCACAGCTGCAGCCAGAAACTTGCTTATTCCTGCGATCGTGCGAAGTGGCATTTTCGAAGCCTTGACAATTAAGGCGCTTAATTCCGAGCATCCTTTTGTGTATAACGTATTTTGTTTTTTTTTTATAACCCAGTCATATACGTGATGTACGTTTCGTGTATACGATATACAGGTGATGTATGTATATAGTTAACTTTTGCGTCAGACCGGGCCGCATTGGGTCACAGCACCGCGTGCTTGTCCTCGACCGTATCTCCGCGCGAGGGAATATATTGGCCGCGTGTTCTGTTTCTTGAAAAGTTCCCCTGATTTTTACATCTGCGAACCACTTTCCGGAGTATGTCCAGAGGCAATTGTTATGCTTCTCTTTTTTATTCTTTCTCCATTTTGCCTTTCATTTGCCTTCATTTGCCAACACACAAATCGGTCTATCCCTCATAATCCTGTCTTGCTCCCTTTCCATCAAAGAAATTTCACGCTCCCATCGATCACTCGTATCTCTCGGACCGCGAGATATTAAAAGGGAAATTCAAAATGGCCCCCAAATCCCGTAAAGAATTGTTTATTTCTATAGATCGATGAACTGGTATTGGAGAATGGGACTTTGAACGGAAATTAATCAGACATGTAAGTGAACGACAGTGTCTATACCTAAGGGAAAAAAAAGTTTGAATTTTTAAGAAAGATCGACAATGGTCGATCGATTAATAGGGGTGCTATTAACAGCTTCATTGAAAGGCGTTTAATGAATACACCGAACTATCAGGACGGAAAACGTATTAATTGAATCGTAATACCAAATTAGCTTCGTCTGTTGATTCAATTAATTGAGTTTGGATCATTCATTTTGATAATTAAGTTTAGTCTATCAATTAAATTTGCTTAACATATTCATATCATTTAGTTGATCTTAATCTATTAATTAAATTAATAAAAGTTCATACATTAATTTAATCAAGACAAAACTGCAAGGACCGAAACGGGCAACATAACGGACCAAACTATTGATAACTATCAGTACGTTCGTGATGCCCTCGTTTGGTATCTCTCAACCCCTTGAGCTCGATTCTTCATCCCTGGTTTTCCCAACCGTTACAATATGAACACACCACTGTACATCCATTATTGTGTCTCTGTTTGATTCTGGCAATCTGGAATACGAGTAATTCAACGAGATCAGGCAATCGTCCGGATAATACACAGTTTGCTACCCGCGCCCCCCTTTCACCCTTTCATCCCTCGACAACCACCCCCTCTTTCTTCTACCGATTCATCCCTTACCTCGATCTTGCTATTCGGTATACCTAAGAACTTTATTTCCCCGAGGATCACTTCGTGAGTTTATCGTTCGAGGTTTACGTCGAGGCATTCTTCCGTCTAGGTATATTCCCTTTACCAAATCTGTATCCCCCTTCCCTCACCCTTTCCCTCCAACCCTTGTTTATTTTTTCCCCTTTTAACAAAGTTCCACGCTTGTCCCATCCCTCTAAGGGCCTCCACAGCCCTTCATCTACATCTTTCGTATTCTTTGCACTACGGCGTCTCGTTCGAATTCTTCCACACCCCGGATCAAAAAGACCGAAGTTCCGGCACGTGTACTTCTGTCCCTTCGAGGTATGAAGGGCTCGCCTCGAAGACGATCTTCTTTTCAAGCGCTTTTCAAACAGGGATTGCAAAAAGTCTTCAGATATAGCGAATACTGGTGGCAAGGTTACTGTTTGTGATATACTTTTGTTTGAAATTAGAACAAAGTAAATATGTAGGAAAACCAAGTTAAATAAATTCTGTGTACCATCTCCGAAGTAATGACTAAAGTTGGCAAACAGTAACTAACTGCAACATCGCAATTCCCAAAGCTCAGCAATGGAGATTTAAAATTTAAAACAGGAAAAGTTTTGTTTGTTTGTTTCAAGTAGTTTAATTAACTTTCCATATGTAATAGATATTTGGCTAATCTGTTAACCAACTAGAGCTGTAGGACCAAAATTCATGGCCCTTTGACGTTCTATCGATAAAAAATAAAAAATAAAAGAGGATGGAGAAGAAAGGAGTCTCGTAAGTACATGCAAGTAAAGCGCTACTACTACTACGAAATTCTGTGTTACTTATTTACTAAGTACATTCATTTCGCTTAATTGTTTTTAATTTTCATGACTATTAGTAGCATGTATAGCACTTATTATTAGTAGCAAGTATAGCACTTATATCATTTGCTATTATATTATAAAAATTGTGGTATAATAATATAAAACCAAAGAATAATCGATTGTTATTTGCTATTGTACTTAATATTATCTTACGATTCTATTATATTATATCATAATTATAAGGTAAGCCAACATAATATTAAGCCAACATAATATTGAAATTTAATATTTTCCATCAACTCTGACTTTTTGTGTGTTTCAAAGTGGCCCAAAACAAAAAAAAATGACGTATCCCACAGAACCATCTGGTTTCGTTATAACAAATGATGCGTACAAGCTGCATTATTGGATCGGCGTAACCTCCGTTGCCCCCCCCCCCCCTTTTCCAATGGGTTTCTTCCGGCTCGGCCACTGAGTGGGTGCGTTTCCATCGGTGTTTGTATTTGTGCGCCTGCGTGTCTATCTGTATTCGCGAGGTTATGCATTTACTCGGGAACGTGCGTGACGCTTAGTGCAAGGTGTCTATATACGCATGAGAAAGCTCGCGTGCACTATTCAAGCACAGTCAGGAGAAGCTTGCGAGCCACTAAAGTGCTCAGGAGAAATTGAAAGAGATAGGAGTAATAGCTGGTACGCCGCAAGGCGAAAAGGGCTTTAATGGAGGTTAAGGGGGTCACCTGCGTTAAGCAGTGTAGAAACGAAAGGCACGTTTTCGCGGCAACGAAGAGACATCTTTTTTTAGACTCGTCGCTAAATTCTGAACAAACTTTTTCAAAAGCTCTCCGCCCTTTCCGATTATTTACATTTGGATTCACTTACGTCTGATTAACACAGATAATCACTGAAAGTCACGCTTCAGAAATGTACATGTATTTTTATAAGACACTGATTTTTTTATGTGCATAATTATTTTTTTATTCCTTCAATTGAGGACTGTTGATACCTAAAGAAAAAATGCAGAAATGTTAATAAGGAAGGAAAAGAAGCATTTTTTATAAGGATAAAATCAGATATGCAGAATGTCATTGTAAACTAATTAGGAACAACAAGGCTTCTGACAAATCACCAAAACTCAAGGATTTTGCATGTCAGGTTCTGATAACTGATACCGACCACTTAAAAACAGTATTTTGAAAATATTTTAGCTCGAGTTACTCCAATATTACGATGTCTCGAAAACGAGGTAAATTAAAAAAAAATGTAAATTGAGGGAATAAATAAAACGGTTGAACAATCGTTCAAACATTTATTTTTATGTTCATTAGAAAAGTCGTTTGTCAAATTTCAGAACAAAGAAGGACTAACCAATGCAATTATAAATGGTTTTATAAAATCGCCAAAATAAAGACTTATCTAATAAAAACTGTACATAGATTGTGAAATAGAGATCGGTAAATCAAAATTAAAGTCAATTTTTTTCGGGCCCAAGAAATCGAGTCCGACTTTCTGAAAAAGATACTTTCCAAAAAACGCGTTTGAAGTTTATCTCGAGGATTCAGTGTTTTCCAGGTATCGACCGTTTGGTGATTTTTCAGTCGTGCAATAAAACGGTAATCGGATTATTCAAAGTTAACGTTGTTTGGGTTTGTTCAGCGAGCGCCCACTCGCGTTTATGGACGTTAGGTAAACAATCGTGATAACGGTCGATAAGAACGATTGAGGAGTTTAGACGTACCGAGACACTTGCGTAAAAATGTTATTGCAGTTTACGATTTGTAGGCAAGAGGGCGCTGTATCGCTCGTTTTTCTTTATCGCCAATGAAAATATAGAAGCTTCGAGAATTTTATTAGAGCGACGTATAAACACGCGAAGAAGATAAACCGAATAACTACGGGGTCCGGCGAAGCTTTTATCGTCAGAATAACGCTTTTGTATGGGAGTTCAGGCGCGTTTCCAGATGAGAGGAAAGTAAGATGTAAGGGTATAAGTAAGATGTAGGTATGTAAGGGTAAGGGTCCCCGTAGGATTTCGTCTATTTATCAACCATAGGCTTCGTACGGATCGCCCGACTTTCCCCCATTCTTGCGGGGACCGGATGTTCGATCTTAAGTTTCTCCGGGCCGATAAACCTTATTTGTCCTGTCGTTTTATTGAATCTTGTATTTCTGAAGGATCCGGTATAGGTACGATATGATAGACGTCATGAATATTTCCGGAGCTGGGTGACACTTCGGTCCATTTGATATCCGATCATTGTTTGTCCCCCACTCGCTGGGGGAACTACTGGACGTTAAACGAATTTATGAATGGAAGACAATTTGGAATACCATTTCCTTTCAGACCGGTAACTATTTTTTTTTTCGAGGTGTAAACGAATGAAGGTCAAATCGAAATCACCTCGAAATCTTTCAAACCCTTTAACCATTCGATCCCTGACCGTCTTCAAAAATGCCGGACGAACGGTGTAAACAAATCGACAAATGACTTAAATATTTCACGTCCGTAAAACCAAAATGGCGCTACTAGTTTTTCGGAAATTCTGCTATCTCCAATTTACCGGCAGTATTCCAAATATCCTTTCTTTCAATTCCAGGATACGTTTCTCCATAGGCTACTTCTTGCTTTTTACAGATTAAAGTCATGGCTAGAAGATACTAAAAAAACTTTAAATTATATTTCGCGCCTCGTTCTTCGAGATTACAAGGTAGCACCCCTCTTCTCGTACGATGTTGCCACTAGATTTGGAGTGATGAAAAACAAGTTTCCTTGACTCCCTTGTGTACTTGATGCTTCACTGTTTTTTCTAGTGCGGAAAACGCCACACATTTTTTAAATTGTCCAATTTACTCCAAAAATCACACGTGATAGATATGGGAAATCTTCCCATAAACATAAACGATCACGCAGTTATGAAGAAGAGGAATAGCGTTTAATCAAAAAACTTAAAAAGATCCAAAAGAAGAAGACACGAGAGCGCTCTTGTATTTCTCGCATTTGTAAGTGCAAATAAGAGAAAGACGACTGAGCTGACACACGAGGTCAGACACAGTCGAGCACAAACGTTGGGTTGAGTTCGTACAAGAGACGAAACATAGCCTATTGACCACGCAGATTGAGTTCGCACGAGAGGCGAAACAAATATCTAGCGAAAATACACAACCGAACACACAAAAAAGGGAAAAATAACTCCAACACGGACAATGTAGTTCGCATTTACAACATTTTTCGATGTGTTTCTCCTCACCGGTGAGGGTCAGAATATAAACGAAGGAACTGAAAGTAAAGAACAAAATATTGAGAAGGAATCAGAAATAGAAGAAGAGATCCTAGAGGTGTTGGGGTAAGATCCGTCGGCATCACAAACTAAAGAAAATCCCATCCATTCACAAATTGTTTCTCGTTGGAATGGCAGGCTGTCAGAAAGATTACCCAAGGAAGACAAGTACGATATATTATCCAAATTTCACGTAAACGGAACTGTCAATTAGAGGGTCCTGCATTAAATCCCGAAATTATCGCACCAATGAACGAAGCCGCTCTCAAACGCGACAGACATTTTTTGTTATTACAAACACACACTCGGATCTACACTGGTCGCTCTGGGAGCTGGGACTTGTCTTCTTTCAAAAGAAGGAATTTCTTAAAAAATTGAAGTTCCTGGAGTATTTTTCCGATGCCGGGAAAATCCTTACGAATCTACATCATTCACCGCCCCTGGCCAGAAAATCATTCATATCACCAGGATTACCTAATCAAACTAGAGAGCCTTTGGAAAGTGTAAAAACGGACTCACTTCAGGAAAGAATCAAAGAAAGTCATTCTATCGAGAAATTGGCTGAAAATATAAGAGTGCAAGAAAACTAAAAACAAGTCGCTCGAAATGCGCCATATTTAAACCGGAACGGTCCACTCGCGAGGACAAATCAAATAGCGACGCAGGGTGGGTACCGCAAAATACAGTCGCGATTTCCGTTCCAAGCGAGGACCAATTGTTACAAGACTACATACAACAACAGGAATCGGAGCCCGCCAAAAGCGCGCAACACATATCAAACTCATCGTCAACGACGTTAGAAGTTGGTTTCTTAGCAGGAAAACTGCAACACTTCATTGATAAATGGAAACAAATTACAACCGATAAAGTTATCCTAGGATATGTTGAAGAATACAAGATTCCATTAAACAGACAAGTCTATGAACTAAATGCTCCAACGGAAACCAGGAGATCGAGACAAGAAAATACGAACATAGACATGGCAATTAACGAGTTACTAAAGAAAGGCGCAATCGAAAAATGTTCACCAGAGAAAAATCAATTTATATCAACATACTTTTTGGTCGATAAGCCCACCGGGGCCAAAAGATTTATATTGAATTTGAAAAAGTTGAACAAAATTGTGGAATTAACCCACTTTGAAATTAAAGACGTCAGAACAGCAATTAGGATAATCACACCAAATTGTTTCATGTGTAGTATCGACTTACAAGACGCATACTTCCTTATTCCAATTCACATGGAAAGCAGAAAATATCTGAGATTTGTTTTTCAAGGAAACCTTTTTCAATTCGCCTGTTTGCCGTTTGGACTTTCTTGTCCTTACGTTTTTACAAAAGTAATCAAACCAATTCTTGGATGGCTCAGATCCCAAGGCCACATCCTCACGGCATATCTAGTTGACTTTTTGATTTTTTGAAGAACCAATGAAACATGTAAAAGAAGTTTTGTCGAAACAGCCCAGTTATTGGAATCATTATGATTCACCATCAACGTAAACAAAAGCCTTAGTGAACTAAATACGCCATGCAAATATCTAGGATTTATTATAAACTCAAAGGATTTCCAATTGGAGTTACCAAAAAAGAAAAAAGACAATTATTCCAATTCCGTTAAGAAACTTAAAGAAAAATCATTAATGAAGATACGAGATTTCGCAAAATTAATTGGAACGCCAGTTGCTGTCTGCCCGGCAGTAGTTTCTGGGTGGATGTATACAAAAAATTTGGAAAACGCAAAATTTTAAGCATTAAAAATGTCAAAAGGGAACTACGATAACCACATGACTATCTCCAATCAAGTAAAAAATGAGCTGAACTGGTCGTTAAGAAACTTACCGAGTAGTGTCGACCCAATTCGCGAATTTGATATAAAAAAATAAATATTCTCGGATGCATCAATGACGGGCTGGGGAGCTTATTGCGAAGAACAAAAAGCACAGGGATTTTTGTCAATCACAGAACGTAAACACCATACAAATTACGTGGAACTCCTTGCTGTATTCTTTGGTCTAAAATGCTTCGCGTCGGAATGCGAAAATTGTGAAATAATTTTGCGAATGGATAATTCAACAGCCATATCATACATAAATCTTATGGGAGGCATTCAGTACAAAAAATTCAATGATTTAGGAAATTTGGAAATGGTGCGAAAAAGAAATATCTGGCTTTTTGCATCATATGTACTTTCCAAAATAAAGAAGCCGATACGCTTTCAACAATACTTAAGGGATCGTCTCAGTGTAACATTTTTGAAAAATCGATTTTTTTGCATTATCGGATAGTATACACTGTAATAAACATTCTCTCAAAATTTTAAATCGAAATTCAAATTATTACGGTCGCTTCAACGTTTCGTGTAGAAAGGGAACGGAGCGAGACATCTGCCTCGCTCGGCGCTCCGCTCGACCGTCATTCCTTTTGTTTATTTTTCTACCTGCGTGTTACCTCCGAAAGGTGCTTACGTTCTATAACTTTCCAAAATAAACTGCGCAAGTACTTCAGTTCGATTTCCACATCAACCACGGATAGACATACGAGTGAAACTCCCAAGCAAATAATCGAAATGGACAAAAAAAGGGCGAGAGGCACGAATCTACGACGTGACAGGAAAAGACCCGCAAAGTTCAAGGGAATAAATCGACATTGCATTGAGACTGATGCGTAATTTGCAAGTACTTCGGCGGCGAAAATAGCAAGAAAGAGTCCGGAGTTTGAGGTTAAAATCGATCAAACATTCAGCTATGTTTTTATTGAATTTGCCTTGGTTTTCGGCGCTCTTCAACAGCTCCTGAAGTGTAAAAAGTGTGATAGTGATGTGAGATTTTATAAAAAATCGGTTCGAGGACTGGGATTCTAAATTTGTCTTGAGTGTTTGTGTTCAGACCCAGCCGAGGTCAATTGTAGTCCGTTGATAAACAATGCATACGAAATCAACCGTCGTTTCTATTCCGTCATGCGAATACTCGGCATTGGCATACACGGCATCAGAAATTTTACCGCATTGATGGATCTAACTTCAACATTCAACGTATTATGGAATCCTGAAAACGCTGCATATTGTTGTGAAGACGTTATACGAGGCCGTTATCCGTAAAGCAGGCCCGAAGAAAAGAAAACAATTTGGAAACGGAGGCCAATGAATTTCGGGAAAAATATTCTCATCCACCAGCGCTTGATGACGATGTCCAAGAAGTTTTGAAGCCAATCTACGAAGATTTGACCACCGACGATTTCCTAGAGAGATGTACGGGCGCAAACACTCAAAACAACAATGAGAGTTTCAAGCATTGCGCGTGGCAACTAGCTCCCAAACATATATTCTGTGGGAAGCAAACCGTAGAAATTGCGACGTATTGTGCAGCCTGTACATTCAACATAGGGTCCGATCCAATTAAAAAAATATTGGAGACAATGGGTTGCACCATAGGGCCGACAGCCGTAGAGTTCGCTGCAAAATATAAAACGGAGCGCATCAAAGTTGCAGAACACCAAAGCTCTCTGGTCAGCAAAGAAGCCAGGACAGCTCGTCGAAATGAAATTTCAGCCGAAAATAAGCAGTTCGTATGGACCTGGCATCGCCGGTTGATCGCAAGTAAATGATTTATCTAAACATTTTTCAACTTCAATCTTTAAACGCGTTTTTCTCAGAATAGTATTTTTCAAAACGGTTTCCACTCTCAAAGGAAGAGTTTTGAAGATATCTAGTTTCCCTTTGAAGAGAATATCTTTAACGTCATTCTTTATAGCGCTATTGAAGCTTTTTTTTTTTAAATCTTCCTATTTTTTTACGGAAAACTCGAGAAAAATGGCCAAGTTCGATATTTTTTGTTCAAACCGCCGCCATTTTGTCAAATAAAAAAAACCTTCCATAGCTCGATAGCGACTTTCCGACAGATGAAAAATCTTTTTTAAATCTTTGTTTCACATCAAAATTGCGGTCGCAATCGTGGAAACCGTACAGGACATTTTTATTATGTGTCATTTCAACAATTTATTTAACTACTGTACATCCAATAAATACACATAAAAAATCACTTTGTATTCGTCATGAATGTATTTATTTATTTAAAAAAACCGGACCGATGAGTTTATTTGAACATTTAAAAAAAAAGTCGCGATAATCAGTGATTTTTCGGAGGGTCACACTGAGACGATCCCTTAACATTGATACAGAATGGGAGTTGGCACCCGAAATTTTAGCGAAAATAACACAGAAATTCGGTTTTCCTTCAATAGATTTGTCTGCATCACGACTGAACATAAAATGTGAGAAATATATCTCCTGGCATGTTGATCCAGAGGCTTTTACCATAGATGCTTTTACGATAAATTGGTCGAGTTTTACTTCTTACGCTTTCCTTCCATTCGCGCTTATGTTAAAAGTTTTACCAAAGAATTCTTGTGGATAAAGCAATAGGAATAGTGGTCGCGCCATACTGGCCGACACAACCATGGTTTCCAATGTTTATGTCTATGTTGACAACAAAACCACTCGTAATTGGACCG